>CM076576.1:51411119-51706474 GCA_034641835.2 Pinus albicaulis | reverse complement strand
ATTAGATTGCTAGTCATATTGTGAAAATACACTCTTTTTGGCACTGCCCTTGAGAAGTAAGAAGTAATTGATAAGGAATGAACATCAATTGAAATTGGAAGTTTAATAACTTTTTATGTTCACAATTATAATTTGAATCTTCATTTTTCCCTTGATTTAATGCATCAATTGAGTATTCAATATTGATTTTGTTCTGTAACTAGCTCTAAAAATAGAAGAAAAGAGATATCAACGCCTTAGAAATAAGCCACTTCGAGGGGGCAACCTCCAAAACATTACATAAATGAACAATTCTTGGATGATACAATTTACAAAACCTCCTTTCTATATATAGGAGTCCACGTGGCCATAATGTAATCCTAGTGGGCCACAATGTAATCCTAGCCGACCTAACAATAATAATTTAAGGGCACAATAATAACAAAATGGGGGTTACAAGGGTACAATAATAACAATAAGGGGGTTACACTAATAACAATAAGGGACTATACTAGTAATATAGGGACCTTACATGCCCCTCTCCTTCAAAAAAGTGTTATCCTCAATGCTTGAGTAGCTCTGGGTGCTTCTGCATAAACTGCTCATCCTCCCATGTAAAATCTTTAGTGGGTAAGTTCTTCCACTTGATGAGATACTCTGAAATTGATCGATTTCGTAGCTGTCGAGTTCTTGTTTCCATGACCGCTTCAGGTTTCAATATGATTTTTCCTTCCTTGTCAAGTTCTGGCAATATTTTTTGAACTAGAAGATTTTCACTTATAACCTTCTTTAAGCATGAAACATGGAAAACTAGATGCACTCGCGAAGAAGCAGGAACTCCAATTTGTATGCCATAGTACCAATCTTTTGTAACACCTTGTAAGGACCATAGTACTTTGGCGATAATTTATTATCCTTCTTAGCTTGCTTGATGGACATTTGCTTTTATGGTTGTAGCCGTAAAAATACCCAATCTCCTACATCAAAACTTCTCTCGTTGCAATGTTGATCTGCCTGTTGTTTCATTCGATTTTGTGCCAAATTCAGGTTATCCTTTAAGAGTTGGAGAATTTCTTGCTGATGCTCGATGTGAACTTCCACTGCTTGAACCTTCAAATTTTCCCTTAAAGATGATATGATGGATGGTGGATGATATCCATAAAGTGCCATAAATGGGGTCATTTTTGCTGCAGTATGGAAGGAAGTGTTATACCACCATTTAGCGAGAGGTAACCACTTGACCCATTGTGTTTGTTTATCAGATACAAAACAACAAAGATATTCTTCCAAACATTTATTTACTATCTCAGTTTGACCATCATATTGAGGATGATAAGATGAGCTATGAGCTAATTGAGTACCCAAACAAGAAAATAACTCCGTCCAAAAATTTCCAGTAAAAATGGGATCTCTATCGCTCACAATAACCCTTGGACTTCCATGTAGCTTTTTAATTCTGTCCATAAATGTAGTAGCAACTATACTTGCTTTAAATGGATGAGATAATGCACAAAAGTGTGCATACTTGGTAATTCTATCAACTAACACCATGATGACACTCTTTCCTTCGGACTTAGGTAAACCTGTGATAAAATCCATTGAAATATCCTCCCAACGTTGACTTGGAATGGATAAAGGTTGTAGAATTCCCAGGGTCTTATTTATCTCAACTTTATTCTGCTGGAAAACCAAAAATTCCACCACGAACTTTTGAATATCAGATTTAAGGCCATCCCAAAAAAATTCTTTCTTCACCCTGTGGTAAGTTTTGAAAAACCTTGAGTGTCCTCCTAAAGGAGAAGTGTGCAATTCCAGAAGAATATTTTGTTTTAGTTGGGAATTCTTACAAAGATATAAGTGATCTTTGTACCATAAGGAATCATTTTTCCAACTAAATGTATCAGATATACTAGGATCTTGCTGCAACTTTTGAATGAGTGTCCATACATCTTTGTCCTTCTTCCATTCATCTCTTGCCTTGATTATCCAATCTGGTTGGATAATAGAAATGGCACAAAGAAATGCTTCCACCTCTTCATTCTTTCTCGAGAGTGCATCTGCAACAACATCAAGCTTTCATTTTTTGTAGATTATTTCAAAGTCATATCCCAACACCTTTGTGACCCATTTTTGCTGCTCTTCAGAAGATAGTCTTTGTTCCAAAAAGTGTTTAAGACTATCACGATCAGTTTTTACCTTGAAGTGTCTTCCCATTAGGTAAGTTCTCCATTTCTTTAGTGCATGTAGTATTGCTAACATTTCTTTCTCATAAATAGGTTTCTGTAAATACCTTCCTTTGATTGGACAACTTTCAAAAGCAATGGGTCTTCCTTCCTGCATTAAAACAGCACCAATTCCATTTCCTGAGGCATCACATTCCAAAATAAATGTTTTTGTGAAGTCTGGCATAGCTAAGACTGGTGCTAGGCACATTGCCTCTTTAAGATGTTCAAAGGCCTTAGTTGCTTCAGGAGTCCATGAAAATGCATCTTTCTTCAATAATGTTGTTAGAGGTGCTGCTATTCTCCCATAATTCTTAACAAACTTGCGATAATACCCTGTTAACTCGAGAAATCCTCGCAATTGCTTTATGGTTGTGGGGACTTTCCATTCCTTAATGGCTTTAATTTTGTTAGGGTCTACTTTAACACCCTCGTGAGATACAATATGACCCAAATATTCCACCTCTTGTACTCCAAAGAAACATTTGGATTTTTTTGCATATAATTTTTTCTCCTGCACTAGTTTGAGCACCCTGTCAACATGTTCAACATGATCCTTCCAAGACCTGCTGTAGATTAGTATATCATCAAAAAATACTAGCACAAATTTTCTAAGGAAGGGTTTGAAAATGGAATTCATCAACCCTTCAAATGTAGAAGGTGCATTGGTAAGGCCAAAAGGCATGACCAAAAATTCATAATGACCCTCATGAGTTCGAAATGTTGTTTTTGGAATATCTTCAGTCTTCATTCTAATTTGATGATATCCTGAATGAAGACCCAACTTGGTAAAATAAATTTCTCCATGTAATTCATCCAATAATTCATCAATCACAGGAATGGGAAATTTATCTTTAATGGTGAGCTTATTGAGCTCCCTATAATCCCGACACATGCGCCATGATCCATCCTTCTTGTGTACCAATACTACAGGAGCAGAGAAAGAACTTTGACTAGGTTGAATTATACCCGCCTCTAACATTTCTGCAATCATACGTTCAATTTCACTTTTTTGGATGTAAGGATATCTATAAGGCCTGATGTTTGGAGGAACACTTCCTGGAATCAAATGAATAGCATGATCATGATCACGAATAGGTGGGAGTCCTTTGGGAGTTTCAAACACCTTGAAATGATTGTCCAAGACTTGTTGGAGATCTGCAGAAATAGATGATTTTGATGTTGGAACTTCTAGTGAGCATAATTGTGCAATTACGCCTCGCTGTTCTTTCTTTAGAAGCTTTGTCATGACATTAGAGCTTATTATCCTTCCTGGCTTCCCCGCAATACCCCATAATTCAACTTCCTTTCCTTCTGAAAAAAATTTCAAGAAAAGTTCTTGAAAATTAAAAGCTACCGTCCCCAAAGATTGTAACCATTGTACTCCTAGTACAACATCAACACCTCCCATAGGAATGGAAAGCATTTGACTAGTCAATACATATTCCCCCATGGTTAGCTTGATATTATGGCATTTTCCAAAGAAATTTATAGTTCCTCCATTTGCAACCATCACTTGACATTCTAGTGCTGGGTATAGGAAACAATTTAATTCCTTGGCTACCTTACAATGAATAAAATTATGGGTGCTACCTGAATCAATCAACACCATTACCTTTTACTTCTTGATATGTCCTTCTATCTTGAGAGTTTGAGGAGTGGTAATTCCTGCCAGTGCATTACACGATATGGTCATATTCATTTCTTCCTCTTCTAGGGCTGGTTCCTAGTGTATATCCTCTTCTTGTTCATTTTCTTCTTCCTCTTCACAATCTATGTAAAATAATTTCTTCTCAGCACACTTATGACCTTTAGTGTATTTTCTATCACAACTGTAGCAAAGCCCTTTTTCTTTTTTTTCTTCCAATTGTTGTGGTGTCAACCTTGTAGGTTGTGGAAATCTAGGTGTAGCCACACTTCCTTCTTTATAGAATTGAGTGGTAGGCTTCCTTTTTGCCATAATTTTACATTCAACTTTTCTTGCCAACCCGAATGCCTTCTCCAATGAATCAGGTTCCAGAACGCGAAATTCATGTTGAATGTTATCCTTTAAAGTGGCTATGAAGAGATCAATCCTGTGTTCCTCTGGAATATCAGTTACCCTTATATTCAATTTTTGGAAGTCCTCAATGTGCTGCCCCACTAAACCCTTTTGTTTGAGATTTATCAATTCGCTAAAGAAGGTGTTGCTCTTTGTATCCTCATAATGTGCTATCATTTCCTCCGTAAAAATTGACCAAGTGACAATTTTTTTACGGGAGCAAAGCCATTGATACCATACAAATGTATTTTGTTCTAAATGTAAAGTTGCAATGCGTACCATTTGTGTGTTTTGCACATTATGGAGATCAAAATATTGCTCCATCTGTAGTATCCATGTTACAGGATCCTTCCCATCAAACTTCCTCATATCCATTTTTGGAATATGGTGGTTCTTCCCGCCAACATTAGAGTTTATGAAATCACGATTAACATTTATTTTTTTCTCATCATGAGTTTCCTCTAATATATTTTCACCATTATGAAACATTTCTTGTATCAGCTTTGTCAAACCTTTTATGTCTACTTTTAGATCATTCTTCATGTTTTCCATTCTAGCTTCCATGTCATCCATCTTAGATTCCATGCCAGCTTCCATGCCATCTATCTTATATTCCACGCCTTTCTTCAAACCATCCATATTATTCTTCACACCATCCATATTTGCTTCCATGCCTTTCTTTAAAACTTCCATTTCATTTTTTTCTGCTCTTTGCAAGAACGAAATTTGGTGCACTTTCTCTTGTAATTTTGATAGATCATGTTGCAATTCTTCATCTTCATGAGTCATAGTAGAGCCTTCTGAAGGCTTACTGGGTATTGAATTATTTTTACAGGGCATTTTTTAGAACCCAATACTGATATCTATTCTACAATATGCCCTTGGAATCAATTCAAATTGATTTTTTTTCAAACAAGACTTATGCAATTCGGTGAAACAATACACACCTTTTTCTTGCTTTTGAGGAGCTCGATATTGAAATTGATTATATCTATGATTGTGGCTCTCTTCAACATCTCAAATTCATCATTGAAGTAGCCCTCTATAAATTGTTACTTTCCTTTGAATGCCATAGGTCTGACCTGATTTGGATTCTCCAAGACAAAGTTATGTCCAATCTCCCACAATGACCTAATTATGGACTGGTTCAGTAGAGCGAACTTGTACGACTTGCCACGTGTCACTGTTTCGTCCTTCACCTCTGAAATTGATAGCCAAGAAACTACCATCCGTGTGCTTGCGACCCCTTTTTACGGAACTCCAATCTGATGCTCAGAGAGAGAGAGAGTTATTGAACTTTTCCCACGATCACCTCTTTGAGATGAAATTCGAGAGCCTGAGAAAGAACTATCTTCCATAGATCACATCTCCAAAAATATTGCGAATTAAGCTCTAAAATTTTTCAAAAATTTTCCTCAGGCTTTCAGATTTGTACCCTAAACATATTAGATTCTGAACCTTCATATAAAAAACTTTATAGCACAAATTCCATGATGATTTGTTTAGGAGCCTGAAAAAAGACCTAACTTCCATAGATCATATCTCCGAAAATATTGCGAACCAAGCTCTAAAATTTTTAGACGATATTCCTCGAGATTTCGGCTTCGCACCCTAAAAATTTCATCTTCTAAAACTTCATATAAAAAACGTTATAGAAAAAATGCCACGATGACCTGTTTGGAGCAGCGAAACCCTAGAATCCAAACCTCTGATACCAAATGTTGTGTAACCAGCTCCAAAAATAGAAGAAAAGAGATATCAACGCCTTAGAAATAAGCCACTTCGAGGGGAAAACCTCCAAAACATTACATAAATGAAAAATTCTTGGATGATACAATTTACAAAACCTCATTTCTATATATAGGAGTCCATGTGGCCATAATGTAATCCTAGTGGGCCACAATGTAATCCTAGCCAACCTAACATAATAATTTAAGGGCACAATAATAACAAAATGGGGGTTACAAGGGTACAATAATAACAATAAGGGGGTTACACTAATAACAATAAGGGACTATACTAGTAATATAAGGACCTAACAGAGCTTCTCAATATGCCATCACAAAGTATCTAAAAATCTAGAACTAAAAACATAAAATAAATCTAAAGTTAAAATTAAATGTTGGAAAAAGAACAAAATTGAATCATAGTTTACACTAGTGTTACCATTATTTTTACAACACAATTGGGAGTGACTTAAAGTAATTTCTACTTCACAAGAATTGGGCAGAATAATGTAATTAGAGTGATTGTTGATGTCCACTTGTGAATTAGAGAGAAGGATATGACTCTGAATAGGAATGTGAGCTTGATCATCATATAAATCATAGATTAGAATGGTTTTTTGAATGCTGAAATCATAAATATGATTATTGGTTTGAAAATGAGAACTATTTGGAACAATTTCTAAATTAGGTTGTTCTTCATTTTCACATGTGATTATACTTTGATCATGAGGATTCAATTGTAAAGAAGACAAATCAATATCCTCAATGTCAAAGAAGATATCATATATGACCTTATGACATTCATTAGAATTCCCTTCAATCTCACCTAATGTATCAAAACAAGAAGGAATATTGAGCTCATGTTCATTAATGCCAGAAGAATGACCATTAATTAATTCTCTATCCCGATAAAAACTAATCGAAAATTCATTTAGATCAGACTCTGTTTTCTGAAATATCTTTAATGTGAAGAGAGGTTAAGTTTCTATTAGAAAAAATATCAGGATAAAGAGAAAAATATGAATCTACAACAATGCTTTTGAAAATGTCTCTATTTGAGCACTCTTGTGTATTTTCTTCATTGCAATTTTCAGATTTAAGATCATTTTCTTGGCTACTTATGCTTTATTGAAGAATGTTGTTTTGTTGTTTTGAATTTCGAATTTACTCATCATGAAAGAATTCATAAATTTGTACAACAGATTGTGTATTATTGGAAACTTTAATCATTGTTGGTACTTGCTAGATTATGATCTAATTTTCTAATTCTAATGCATACTGATTTTCAGATTTGAAACCGTTATCTTCTTCAAGAGTGTTGCCAATATCTTCTTGTGGTTGATTAGTGAATTTTTCCAAGCTTTGTAATTGAGATTCATTGACATGTGAAAGTGCACCTTAATCTTTCTCAGTATTGTAAGAAATGTGTAGAAATTGAAGGAATTGATTATACATAATAGAGGCAATTTCATTATCATTTGTTTTGTTCCTTTATATTGAAATTTTTACTTATGTCAATGAAATTAAAAGGAGATTGATTAAAGCTTGAAATAATTTCACATTGACTAAGAATGGAAGGAAGAGAGCAAATGTTTTCAAACCAATCTAATAATTGTTCTTTCGAAGGTTTATCTTCAATTTTAAACTTTAAACAGTTTAAACAAAACGTGATGATAAAATAAATTAAATACTCACCTTCAAACCTTCGTAGATCTTCAAAATCGTCGCATACCTGTTTGTAGATATATCCATCAAATTTAAAAAAGAATATTGTAATAAATTATTCCCAAGTGTGGATTGAAGTAACTGAAAGTGATTTTCACCAGTTTTTGGCTTTTTCCATGAATGTAAGATTAAAAATCCTACATAAAATACCTTCATCAATTTCATGAAAAGAAGAATCTGAAAATTTTTGAATGAATTGTAAAGCATGATTAAATGTAGAAGTATTCCTCTCACCATTAAACTTTACTTGAGACAAGAGTCTTACTATTTCTAGTAGAGTATTGGAAGATGCTTCCCTAGAAATTCAACTCCAAATTGGAAGTTATAAAGGAGCCATTGTAATAAAAATAAAATATTAGAATACAAATACTCCAAAGGAAAAAAAGTCTCAGGCCCTCCTTCTAGCACCAAAATGTTGGGGCCTCGAAATTCGCTGCAACAACATGGGGGATGACCACCCGGTCCAGACCTTAAAGCAGTTCCTTTTACATTTGGAATGGTGGCTCTCAATGGTTTCACTAGGTCAAGTTACCTTCTCTAAATCTCTATTGGATTAAAATATGATTTCTATCTACCAATGGGAAAGAGACATCAGGTCATTTATCTTGTTGATCTGGCAAGAAAGTGATCTTTAAGCTAATTTGGGCTTAGACAAGTCACAATTAAAGTTTTCCTCTTTGGGAAGAGGACTTTTTAGGGATGTAGAATTTAATCTAAATGCAATATTATTCTAAGATGAAAGAAAAAGAAACTATTTTAATCCTATCTCAATTAGGCAAATATAGATCTATCCCAACTGAGAGCAAGATATTTTAAATAATTGAGATTTAAATATGTTTGTTTTAAATGAATATCAAGCTAACAAAGTAGTTCAATTAACTGATATTGTGAATACCAAACACATCCTATCTAGAGACCTCTTAACTAAAATAATCAATCAACAACACTCAAGAAGTACTTCTCAAAATGATATTGATCATTTAATCAGTAACTTGAATAATTAAACAATAGTATCCGTAAATAGTTCACAACATATCATTATTCAATAAATCAGTTTTATAAGATAGATTTCTGAGTAAATAGTTACTCAGAAATCAGAATTCAACCCATAAGAGTAGAGACAAATAATAACATAAATTGAGGTAAAATTACTCATAATGACAAAAGTGCACAAGTATGCGAGTAAAGTGACACATTCATGTTATCATAAAATGAAAACAGCATTTAAAATAATAGTATTATATACCAATTTATTAAATTCATTTCTCCAACTCTGATCTCTAACAGTCTTTTACAATACGTGAACTTCTGCTTTCAAAATCAGAGCTACAGTAGTGCAAGACTCTGTTCGTTATACATAATTCAGAATGTAAAAAAAAAACCTCAATAATACCCAGATCTGAGATTCCTCTCCTCTCACCCTACAGTCCTAAATTCATATTACATAAGTGCTTTTAGAATTCCATAATTGCAGAGGAGAGAAGTCTCTATTACATTTTGCAATCTCCTATTTATAATATTTACAAAAGGATTTCTTCAGCAGAAAGTTTGTTTGAAGAGTGGTTTTTCTCAATCAATTTTTATTGGTTCAAAAAAATATTATTCAATTGTTGGAGCCTTCTCATTTATTGAGAGTTTCTACTTCTCATCTTTTCCACTATTTTCCTGCAAAAACAAATCAAGAACAAAATTAAAATACAAAAATAAAATCAAAATGTCAAATCTAGAAATTAAAATAAATCCAATTAAAACTTGATTAAATAAATAATTGAAAATGAAATCTAAGCTTTCTATTGATGCCTATGATGATCTAATTGGTCAAGGATATCATTGACGAATAGATCTGTAGTTAGAAGAAGTTGTGGGAAAATTAAAATGCAGAAAATAAAACTCATAAAATTTATTTTGTTAAAAATTCGGAGCATGATCTTCTACTGAATTTTCGACCTAATAAATGATCAAATCTGGAAATAAAACAGCTTCAGAAATTTTCTTCATAATTTTATCTATCTAATGAGTCGTCCTAGACCTCATTTGGCCAAGTAAAACTCCATTTATGACCTTCCAAAGTTGATATATTAAAATTTCTAGAATTCTGGAATTTTTGTTACTTGGGCTAAATATCAGAATTTTTTAAATAATTTCTACTCCTAAATTAGATTATAGTTTTCAATTAATTAATACTAATTAATTTGTAATTATATCATTAAAATTAATTAATAATAAATTAATAGTAAACATAATGAAACTAATTAAAAAATGATTTATTTTATTTAATTAAAATATTAAAATATTATATTAATATTATAATTAAAATTATATTAAAATTATAATTAAAATATTATAATTAAAATATAATATTAATTATAATATTATATAATATTTTAAGTTCTTTTAATTAATAATTCAAAATAAATTTAAATGCTTCACGTGAGGGAGAGGAGGAGAGGAGAGGAGAGTATGGAGTGATAAGAAATAAGGAGTGTTAATTGAGCGTGAGTGAGGTGAGGGAGTGATGACGTGATGGAGTGAGCTTGAGGGTGAGTGAGGTGAATGTGAGGTGAGCGGGAGTTATAAGGAGAACCAAACTTTGGATAAAATTTTAAAACCCATCGCATAAACCAAAATAGCACATCGCGTCTTTTTTAAATGACGAGTTTTGAGATTTTAATAAATTTGCGATATGCGATATGCAATATTTCAATATTGCAGTGGAAATTTTTTTTGGAAGGATGTGAAGGGTGTGAAGTGGGGCCCATGTGGGATTAATCATCCTACAATTTAGAGTATAGCCACTTTGCAATTTTGGAGTTTTTGGCTTGGCAATTTATTTTAAAATAACAAGTTGGAGTAAATTACTAAGATCCTGAAATGTATTTTCGTCTATTGTACAATTTAGCTAGGTCATTCTGTAGGACCATTAGTAAAAATGAACTAAAATTTAATATTTTCAATGAATGACTATTTTAACTACGAGAATTAGAATATTGGTACACTTTATACATTTTTTTTTTTAACCCAAGTGAGAAAAATGATCAAAACTTCAAAAGGGTGCCATTTACAAATTGGTTTTCCAAATGGAGCGAAACAAGTATCGTTGGAAAGCTTGTGAAAAAATGGATTCAATAAAACAATCAAAACAAAATTCCAAGGAAGATGAAAAAATTACAAAATGTAGGATAATTAACTTAATGAAAATTCTAAAAGGTGTTTAGCCAAAAAAATTGTAGAAAGGGTCCCCATTATTAGAAGTACATAAGTCAAAAATGGGGGGGTTGTATTTTACCACAACATGTCTCCACTTGGAGACGATGTTGTACCCTCCTCTTCCTTTATTTTATCCTTCACATAGAAAAAGGGTCAAGGTGGAAAGGATAATAGAGTTTGGAGTCGTTTTCGGAGTAGGAGATGAGCTGAAAGACAACATCAAACACACTCAATTAGAAACTTCTATGGAAGATATTTCCAACAGTATAAAGAAATTTGCAAATGGCCTCCTGGATGAGGAGCTATAGGTATTCAAAGTTGGGCTCATAAATATCAAAATCCCAGAGACCTTGCAAGCCTGGAATATTGTAACTCATTACAAAATAAATTTCAAAAATCTATGGGGACTAGCAGACCAGGGATCTGTCAACTATTGGAGTTGGGTCCATCTACTGATGGAACCTCGTAATAAAAATTAGAGTTATGGAACCTGAAACTTGTAGCATTTCGTTAAACTAATTTTTGAAGGGGTCAGGGTTAAGCTATTTGCAAAGAAATTTCTCTCACAACAAAGGATTGGGTACCCTTTTCTCTATCCTCTAACCAGATAGGTGGAAACAGATCATTGGGAAAAGTTGTCATCATTAACCGCCCAATGGGAGGTGGACACATGGAAAGTGGTTTTGAAGTTTTCGGGTACCTAAAGTGTCCATATATGGATAACACTTTTACCAATCATAGGTCGACATGTGGCATGGTTGACATTATCATGAAATCATCCTGGAATCATACCCTGAAGGGTGAGAACCCTGTATAAATTTCTAATTACATTTCAAAAGCTTCGGGGACCAAGGGACCAAGGCGCTAGGGTATCTCAGTTATAACTGAACAGTGAGGAAGTCCTAAGAAGCACCATTTCTTTGTGCACAGAAACCTCCATGTGGAAGTATGCCCTCACCAAATTTCCAAATGTAAGTTGTTAAGTAATGACCACCTATAGGGGGGATCACCATCCATCTTGAAATGCCCTCATCCAGGAGAAGCTTCGATGAGGTAATAAGCGTGGAAAATAAGTCAATGCTTGCCACCCAGAAAGGGTGAGCCAAGAAAGTTAATCGCACAAATAAATGGTTGTGGTTGATTCTAGAGGGTCAAGCATTACCTCCAACGCTGCCCAAGCACCCCACTAGAGGAGGAAAAATATGCCCACAAACTATTAAGCTATTGTGGTGACTGCACCAATAGTTGGGACCATTGTTAGGAAATCTTGTCAGGAGAGCGCAAGGTCATTTGATACATCACCCTCCTCCCTTTCCCTACACCCAATCCAAATCCACCATGTGTCTTCCGACATGTCATCTCTTTATTTTCCCTCCTAAAAACCCTCACAGACTAACCGTTGCACCCCACGTGCTGAAAGTTGCAGTTTAAACTTTCTTATTTCAAACTATTATGCATCTAAGTTGCTATGTATGTTTGAAACTAGCTCTGCCCAACTATTAACCAAAGTAAGTACCTTCATGCACCTCACAACCTCTAATTACCTTGACGTAACAGGGAATCCTTGACCACTATCACCAAGAATAAATTAAGAAAGCCAAGGGGAAGTCGAAGGCACATCTGCAAAAACTTTCTAACACATTCAAGGAACCATTTATGAGAAATTTTCAAGAGAAGGATTAATCACAGATATAATTTGCACCAGGGATTCAAGACATTCCTTGTGGGAGATGATTTAAAAATATTTTGAATATGAAGGCCCCAGTGTGACCATAAAAACGATTGTAATCAACGATGAAACCCCAACTTCCAAGGCAACTCCATAAGACAAAACCAACTCTTTCTTGCATAAAATTGGAGTGAGTCCCCAAATTTTTCCCTATACATATATGGTTATATGGGTTACTTAGTCTATAGATATTATAGAACAGAAGTTCCAAACTTAGAAAGGGACCTCAATTGGTTTATTCTCAGCAAAATCCTTATAGGAGATGTGTTAGTTTCTATACCATCAAAGCATCCATGACAAAAATTATGTAGAGAAATTTTCAAAAAAGCATGGGGATCCAACTTGTTCCATTATAGTGGCATGATTAGAAACACAGGTGCATCGCAAGAAATGCATCGTAGGGAGGAAAAAAATGTTTCTTGACATCTGAGGAAATAAATGACTAGGTAAGTAGTTTTAGATAACTTGAATGACATGGCATACTTCAATATCAAGGTGGCAGACAAGATTTTGGGTGTTTAAAAAGGTATACATCATAAAAACGCAATGAAAAGGAAAAATGCATTGAATTTTCCAAGAAACGCGGTGAGCTATGAATTTAGAAGTTTGCAGGGTTTCAATAAATTTTCTTAGCACATGGGATTAATTCAAACAACATGCAGAAAAAAGGCTCCAATAAAAACTAAGAATTTTCCCCTAGAATGAGCAATTCACCACCGGTTTTAAAAAATACAGTGCCTATGTGTGAGCACAGTACCTGTCTGCGAGCGTAATGCTTCCCCTCCCTCCTTTTCATAACGAACTCTAATCAATATACAACAAACTTCTGATGGATAAATAAAAGGTTTTGAGGTATTTTTGAAGGTTAACCATGCATTTTAACTCCCAAGGTGGTTGACTATGAATTTCATGGGCAATGGATACGATTTTCAAACTCAATCATAAAAATGCAACACCTGTCAAAAGAGAAAAAAATTTCTCCTAACCTTTTACCAAAGTGATGTCATGGGTAATTGTGATTTGACACTTTAACTAACCCAAGTGAATCTACAAATTTGTGCCCATGATTATAAGACATGACAAATTGACCTCACTCATGATCTTTTGGTGAAACAGGACCGTGGACTCATTTAAATCGACTTCTCAAGATATCAATGAATATTTTCTTGGCCCTTCACACACTTTTGACATAATTACATTCAATAATAAAAAATTCATTCTAAAATAAGACCCATATCTTGATATATATAAGATGAAATCTTAACCTTTTACACATTTGCGAAATAATTTGAAAGGCAAACTTGTTTTCTGACTACTATTACTATAGGATACTAAAAATTAGGTAAGACTATTCATTTTCTTGAGTCAAGAGAGTCAACATCATGTTTATAATACCCTTCTGGGAAACAAATACCTTGTAAAATAATTTATTTTGAGTCTAGAAAGTCTTACAATTCTTGAAAGTACAAGTAGTCCCTAAAAGCTTCAAATCAACCTAAGGGACGAAGTTGACCCCTTGGAAAGGATATATAAAGGAGTAGTTTGAGCTCATTTGGCATTTACTCATAGAAAATTTTGATCTCTCTTGAAAAGGTTCGATATAAGGATAGAAGAGATAAGGAATGTGGAGTGAATGCGTAGAAGGAGAAATAATTCAAATTATAATTATTTTAGGGCTATATCTCTCTCACGCGTGTGAGAGTCTAGGGCTTTTGTAGCTACAAAAGAGGTCGAAACTGCAGGTCTGAATTCAAGAAGAATGAATTACAATATCAAGTACGTAGAAGGGATAATACATTATCTTAATATTATTGACCTTGGAAGGAATGTCTTGTTACAAGGATTATGGTTTTTGAAGAAGTTGGATTAGGGTTTTTGAAGTAGCTACAAGGATGAAATTGTAGGACAAAAATGCAGGACAAAATTGCAGGGGAAAATTACTTAGAAAAGGTTGTGGTCGAAGTTGTAGCTATAAGTTGGTTTTGTTGGAAGGGTTGACTTGGTACTTGGAGGAGGAAATTGTCTAGGGTTTGGGTCATTATTGTCTCATTGAAGCAAATTCTATAAGAAGAGAAGATTTTCTAGGTTTTCCCCTTGGAGGAGTTTATCTCTGGCTTGGAGCCTAACTTTTGTGTCTATTGTATTTATTATTTTTCTCTTTATATTTGTTTTATTAAGAAGATCTAATAGAGAAACGAAAGAATATACTAAATTTCACAAGCAAGTATTAAAGTTAAGAAAAATTTGAACTAATAGTTGCCACATTACATTTTACAACATTGTATCATAGCTAATGTGAGCGAGAAGGAAGATGGAAGAACCATATTTTCGACACAAGAAGTATTTTCTAAGGGGAAAATGAGACATATAGATCTAGAAGATGCTTCTCATCAAGAGAAATCTTGGCGAATATTTGTGTTCTCTTTTGAACAAAGGATCTAGTTGAAGAATCATTGGAAGTCCTCTATAAAGGAATCGTCAAAGGATTTCGGTGACATCACATTTGGAATCCATTATTGAAGTCTCTTTGATGATCTTAAAATCTTCAAGAAAGTTGACACATCATCAAGTAAGTATCATATTGGTACTCTATGTCTATATTTATAGGTTATATGGGTTCTTTCTGCAAGGAAAGTAGTAAGCTCATTTTCTCATCAAATTTCCTAGCATGGAAGAAAAGGATTGAAGCTGACACTTACAGAACATGAAGTGATGGAATATCTTACTGGTGAAATTACACAACCTATAAAATAAGACACTTAAGAACTATAAAATTACAAGAAAGGGGTAGTAAGGGCATAAAGGATCATTATTGAATCCATTAAGGATACTCTTGTTCCATTTGTTGCAAATTTGAACACTTATAAGGCTACATATGAGAGAAAAGTGAATTTTTACTTTGTAAGTACATAAATACAAAATATATCTCTGAAATACAAGCTATATAGAATGACAAAATCAAAGGGTGAGGACATGGAATCATTTCCAATGAATATCTATTAATTAAGAGATCACTTGCAAGGGCTTGGAGAGACAATTTCTTATTCAAAAATGACCATCTGTGTCATAATGTGTTTCCACTGGAATGAAGCAACTTTGCAACAAGCATCTACTCCAAGAAATACTCAACTTATTTTAATGAATAATGGCCTCAATTCATCTCACTATAAGGAAAATACCTTCTATTGGAGGTTATTGTGGAAGCCCCTATAAAATAGACTAAAAATTTGTTTGTAGGGAAGGTCACTAGCGGAGGTGGGCACATGAATGTTTTAGCAGATGATTTTTGGAGGATGTGGCTAAAATATACAAATGCATCAGTACTTTATTATCCATACAAGAACAAGTGTTGCATTGAACATGGTGCACAAAGGAAAATTTACTTTTATAAAATAAAAATCACAGTGCACTAATTAACACAATGCACCATTTCTTGAATTATCGATAGCACTGGAAAAAGGTTAAATTTTAAATTTGTCAGTGTTATATACACCCATATCATGAGTTCCCTTAATGTAGTAAAATTACCTAGTGCATACCAAGAGGAAGCACTCTTAAATTTTTTAAATTTCAAAAAAATGTGTTACTATTTTTCAATGATCCACTAGTGTGTTAAATGTACTAAAATGGCCTGAGTCATTTTCTAAAGAGCACTGCTAAGTAGGTTTTTTTTTTTTTTTTTTTAAAGGAACTGCTATATTCAAACAAAGAACTAGTGTGGTACTTGTATTAGAACACCCCAACACATATTCAAAAAATAAATGAGATATATTTTTTAATTTAAAAAAAAAAAAAAAACATGGTGCTCTTAGATATCTTTCACACCGATGTGGATATATTAATGCATTGGATGAGGGTTAAACAAAAACAAACCTCCCAACAATAATTTTCATTTTTACCATATATAGTGCAGGATAGCTCCGAAGCACTCGTTCCACTCTTGCCTCATGCAAGTGCCCTAATGTTTTTTATTATCTTGCTGGTCATCCTTCTATACCATGCTCCCTTCCTAACTTTCCAATTTTTCCAAACCTTGGAAAAGAAATTTATTCTCCATTACGTGTCAACAATGCCTCCTCAATGAGAAAATGTCCAAGTAAAGTCTATGTTTCTCTCTAACTTATTTTTTTATCATATTAGAATTTAAAATTATCTTAAAATTCCATTATTTTTTAAAAACCAATTTCCCCATGCGGTGCACTCGATATGTTCGTCTCGCACTAATAGCAATGCACCCTATAAATTTATAGGGTGCACCTCAATTTTGTGTGTGAAAATAACACATCGCTATTTTTGTGGTTCATTACATAAATTAAAATGCAATGGGAAATCTATAAATTTTATTCTAATAGGTTACACTCGGTTTGTTTATATTTATCAAATGCACCGCAAAAATATTATTAAAAAATATAGCTATATCTTGCTGCATTCCATTACCTGAATGTTCTGTAACGGTGCAAAAAGGTTATATGTGCACATCGGTGCATGTGTGATGCAACTTCATGAAAATTAAAGTTTGTGAACCAAGAGTGATGCGGAATATGTATGTGCACACCAATGTTGGTGTCATTGTGCTTGACAATGCACCAGATCCGGTGAATGACTGTGTTTTGGGTGCATCGATGATTTTTTTTATTTTTTTAAATGTAAGTTATGTTTCAATATTTATAAATAAATTTTTCATTTGATAAAAAAAATGTATTTTATGTATGAGGATAATTTATTTTATATGTCAATCATGTAGTAGAGACGTCAGCAGAGGTAGCAACAACAACAACAGGAGAAAGTGGTGAACCCATACAATATGGTCTAACCATGGGAGGTCAGAGAGAGGGAGAGGGATTTATACCCTTGCCCTATTACTGAAGTGACCCGAGAACTCTTAAAAAATATATGTTTCCCCAAGTACTATGAGGAGGCTACATCGGTGAAGGTGCACTATGTCTTATTGGTGCATCTAATCCTCTGATGGAGTATTGAGGAGCATGGTTTCCATGTCAGTCCTAGGGCATGCTATAGGCCCTCTGAGGAGGAAATATACTTTATCACTAGCTTTTATAGGAGAGGGGAGGATTTTCCCCAGTTCCTTAATGTCGCCCAAGGGGTTTCAGCTAAGATTCAGCTTGCCTACACCCCGATATTTTCCAGCCCTCAGGCAGTATGTGTTTCGGGGAAAATCACCCTAGAGGTTCGTTGGGGTACAACCTCCACAAAGTAGGGGCATGCTACTTAAGAAGGACTCACACAACCATACATGTTCATGAAAAACTAAATAGAGTAGATCGAGGAAGTTACCCATAAGTCCTACGGTTGAAGCAGATCCCGCGGGGTCCAAACCCCCAGCAACCGTCCTTCCTTCTTAACCTGAAAGACAAGAAGAAACAAGCATGAAGAACTGGTTGTACAACATATATCTACTCTAAATGTTAGTGAAATCCATATAAAACATTAAATAAACCATAATGAATGCTTAAATAACAATTTTCTCATATATGTAAGCAGACACTAACACGTATATTTCGGGAACAAGATGGTACTTCTGTATTATAAATAGCATGTACAAATAACGAGTGGAGAGATCACCTGAATCCTTCCACGATCTTCGAGCAGACCGTCGTCTGGATCCGTCCCGCCCTTGCCTCACTAATATTCCTTCCAAACTGGTGCATACGAGATGACATATAGGGAGATTAGCATTTCAAGGAAACAAGGGTTTCCTGTAATGAACTGGGAAAGTGCGGGAGGCACGGGGAATCAGACTTGGATAGGGAATACCAACAGAGTATAATATCAATAAATTCTCTCCCTCCCTTAGGCCATGCACATGAGGGGCTTTTATACTCCCTCCAAGTAGTTTCAACAGTTGGAAACAGTTGGCCACATGCTGGGGGTGGTTGAACTACCTGAGTAACCATCAACCCAGCCCGAAAATAGGAAATTTTTATATATTTTTTCATAATTTTAATGGCATACGCGGAAAATTGCATGTGGACTCGCGTATACACGCGGAAAAGTATGGGCATAGTCGCGTATGGGGATTTTTACACTGTTTTTAAGTGAATTTGTCTAAGCCTGTAGGAATGGGTGCCCAAAGCCATAAAAGCAATCATGAATCATATGAAGGTGATAAATGATGCTATAACAGATGCCCCCTAATATATGAGGTCAGAAGGGGTACATGATGGCCGAAATGTATTATGCACATAGAAAGAACTTCGCAAGGACAACAGAGGACTTCACCAGATTTCAGCCTGCCAAAAACCAATGAAAGAAAACAGAGAGTCAACTCATGCTGAGGCGGGCATACCCATGCTCAGTCAAAAATACATCATATAGAAAGTAGTGAATAGATCTAACATGTATACAAGTATAGCTGAACTGAAAGTACACAATGAATCATCTGAGCATGGCCCGGAAGTGTAAGTCTGAATCAATGTCCAAGTATCACATATAGAAAGCCGATCAAAGATGGTGCAACTGGATGTCTGATCATATAAGTAACTGAATCTCCAAGTATCGAATCATAAGAGGTGGAACAACCGGTACAATCACGCAACTCGGGAGCCAACATATAGGATGCTGCTGTACTGAACTGCAACATATAAGGGTGGACGGCATCACTGGCAGAAACTGAATGGACTGTCAAAAGTGAACCGAAAAATGCTGATGCAACCCGAGGTCTTCACCGATCACTATGGCACAATTCTACACAATGGGAATAAATGAGCTAAAGTCGACCATGTGAGAAATCGTTGGATTACCGGTCAATGATGTATACCATTAACCAACGCGAGACAACCCACCAATAATGAAAATGAGCATCAAGGTGCCCCAGTACAATCTAACAAGTGCGAATAAATGAGTTGAAGTCGAACACTTGAGAGAATCTACCAATCAGGAGGCAATGATGAATCCCCACTGTCGATAGCGAAGAGTCTGCCACTGATGACTGCAAACCCTAAGGTACTGACGAAAAGACTCTAGACCTTATTCCCAGAGCAATGAGTCGGAGTCGATGGGAAAAGATCTGCTGGAAGGAAGGCATTAAGGCATCCCACATCAGTCCAGCACGAGTGTAACCTGCAGGCCAAGATTTGGAAGGAATCAGGTGAAGTAGAGTGACGGAACCAAAACCGAAGTACGTTTCCGACATGCACAAGATGAAGCTAGCGCACGGACGAAACCCTCTGAACCAACCAATAATGAAAGCTGACACAGAGGCGAGAAATCCACCGATAGGGTCAAATGAAAATCCAGGTACTGCACGAATCCCAAGTGTGATAATGTGTGCTGACGTCGAACACAGGGGAAACCACTCAGTCAAAGACCCATGATGATGATCAAATGCCGAGCACGAGGTCACCTATCAATGATGGAAATAGGCCCAAGGTGCGGCTCTAGGTTTGCTCTCAGAGCAATGTGTCGTAGTCGATAAGAGACAAACCCGCCAGCAAGAAGTCAATGGGGACCTTTTCAAACCAGCACGAGCAGAAGACCAAAACATCTGATGTGATAGAACATGATACTGACAAGACCGGGAAGGCCGACTGAATAATGAGTCAAGAGACACCGCAGAATGGCCGACTCAGGCTAGACTTCCCTTGAACAAAAGCACGACTCTGTGATGACCATGGCAGTAAAAAGTGACACTGTATAAGTCTGTCTTGCAAGAGGCAAAACAAACTCTCCATATGATTGGAAGAGATAACCAACCGGGGGAGAACTGACAAGTGAAACATGGTAAAGGCTGAACCTAGGTCAAAAACTAAAACCATCCCAAATGTAGGAAATATATATAAGTATATGTGCTTTGTTCAAGGGCAAAAAACTGACTCTGTACTGCCATCAAAGCAACGAAGATACATCCCGTTCCCGCTCTTTTTTGTTATATTTGATTTTTTTGTCTTTTTTCATATAATAAGCCTGAAAAAGAATAAAAGAATGCTATGGTACAATGGATAGAACGAGTATCAAAAAATCAGATGCACTAGTTCCTGGGATTGGAACAATCCTATGCTCAATGCAAGGTGGCGAAAACTGGTAAGTGATACTCAGAGGAACGTTCCATCCATGGGTAAAAGGTGTCAAGTCGTGATAGCTAAGTGCATGCAATGGTTAACTTGTACAAAGAGTCAAGGTCAAAAGTTGGCTTAAACATCGAGTCCAAATGAAGCCGGCTAAAGGCCAGGATAAACAAGTAGCCAATATGCAATGCAGTAATACAACTTAATGACACCAGGGAGCCTCTAGGGTAAAAGCCAGAAAAAATGATAGTGAGGAAGAAGAAGAATGAAGCTTCAACACATAAGTCATGGCAGGACTAAAGAGGACTCCCGAGCCTACATAAAACGCAGCATGGGCAACAAGTGATAGCGAGGAACTAACTAGGAAGCCCATGTAAAGGAAGGCTCTACCATCAAGTCATGATTAAATAATCGGCGAGTGAAATGGGTGTAATACTCATGACCCGATGGGATCGACCCTATGGAAAGTGATCAGTATGGAGGCTAGAATGCAAGATGCAACGGAAAGTGATTTCCCTAACCTATATGCCAGTGAAGATCATATACCTGCCGTGACGAGTCGGTAATCATGGATCAAAAACCGGGAAAAATCTCAAAATCGTCAAAATGTACCTGAAAACATACCAAACTAGGCACTTCCAAGCATCCGAGTTATGCAGCTTAAGATAGATCAAAAAATTAAGCATAACAATTTTTTGCGAAAATTTTCAACTTTTTAGCCATAAATAGACAAATTACCTCATATTTGGTTCATTATTGCATTGCTGATTTGGAAAAAGTGCTCTGGAGCAAAAAACTTCTTTCGTCAAATCAGGAACAACCGACCGTCGAAACGCACCGAAATTTCAGGTAGGCTCCTCAATCATCCTTGCAAATCATTTTGTCCGTTTAGAAATTAAAATTAAGTGAATTTTACCATTAAAACCCTTGCTAAAAAATGCGGACTTGCGCATACGCGGGTTCATAACAGGCAAGTCGCGTATACACGTGACTGTGCAAAGAAAAAGTCGCGTATGCCCAGGTCCGAAACTAAAAAATCGTGGCTAATGCATGATTTAATGAAATTTGACAGGATGACAATCTCATGGAGAGAACGTGAGCATAGCGCAATTGATCAGGAGGTCATGCAAGATCGAGCAGCGCAAAATATCCTTCGGAATTGCGGATTGTTCAAATTCTTCAAAATGCCAAATATGAAAAGCAATGTTCGGTTGCTAGAAATGCTCGTGAATTACTGGGAACCAGATCATGATTGCTTCATTATTGATCAGATGCCAATACGCATTGAAGTGGAAGACATATATTTCATCACTGGACTCTCCCAGAGGGGAGAACCAGTAGACTTGCACGGGAAGCCCCTTGGAGGGTTAACCGTGGAAGATTATGTCCACATATATTGCGTAGAGGGTTCCAAAAAGGTTGGAACTCAGATTGTGATTAAAGATCTGAGGGATTTGCACATGAAAATCCTCCTTTTCACCATCGGCAGAGTGGCAGGATCTGCCTCCCTACATCAAGCATCCAAGATGCAAATGAGCATAGCAGTAGAATGTTTGACTCATGTGTACGATTGGTGCACAGCCCTATTACTGAACATGGAGCAACAGTTGACCTCAATCCACCAAGTAAAGACCAAACACTTTGTCTACGGTACAATTTTGACAACATTCTTCTTTGAGAAGATACCAGCATTGAGACCCAGAGTTATCTCTATCATCAGTAACCCACGGGACCCAAGAATTGCCCGTTGGGCGAACATGATGAAGAGATTGGGGGGTAGTGAAGTACCCCGGACCACATGGGATGATGAGTTCTTCCTTTGGTGGGGAGAACAAATCATCGTAGTGGACGACTATCCCTATGCCGGGATGGACTTTCGTGGAGATCCAGATCTAGTTCTTCCACCAGGCACAGCATGGGGCACAGTCGGTAAGTTTGCAAAATTTTTTTACTTATATAATTTTTTTGGATTTTTCAAATATGTATTAAAAAATGAAAAACAAACATGTTTTTGATTGGATTCATAATGACTGACAATTCAAAATGATCACGATTTAGATGTTGGACCAGTTCGACCTGAGGGTCTCCCGCGCCACAAGCGTCGCAGGGGCGAAGCAGAGACAGTGGATTCAGACAGGACTCTCCAGGCCGTGCAGAGGAACTTGAAGGGACTAACCCGCCAAATACCTATGGCTGCCGTGGAGGACCTACCGGAAGCCATCCAGAGACGGGTGGTAGGAGTACCCCGAGACTGGGTTAGATTATTCCGCCGAGTTGCCACCGCAGTCACGTTCTATAGGAACACGACTTCTCGGCAGGGACCTTAGGAGTAGACAGATATTATATATTAGATGACTGTATATTCTTTTTTGAGACTGAACATGATGGGGCATAAACCCAAGTTTTGTACGACATTATGGATACAAATTTTGTAAAGTTTTTGAACACTCTGATGATATATATACATCGATATTTGATGTGATGTGATAAATGTATCAAATGTATGATGTTTTTGATGATTAAAAATTTATTGTATGGAATGATTAATATGCCAATCCAATGCTTGATTAGCAAATGAGTCAGCAAACCAATTGTCAGCTCGAGGAATATGAATGAAAGTTAAAAATTGAAATGACCTTTGTAACAAACGTACCCTCAAGAACAATCATAATAAAAATGGATCTCGTACCCGATAAGTATTGTTCAACTGCGACACCACCAGCTGAGAGTCCAAGAAAACTACCAACGAATCAACACCCAAAGATATTGCCTCCGAGATTAGATGAACAACTGCAGTGTATTCCTGCTATATTATTGGAAGCAGGACCAATGCAGACCCCTCTTGATACTAACAGCTGACCGGATGGATAATGAAGCACCCAAGCTGCGGAAGCTAAGTTCCGGGTGTGTCTACTAGCACCATCGGCGAAACCAAAATGACTCATGACATCCAACACAACCCGCCAAAGCAGATCAAAAACATCACCAACTCATCAAAGATCGAAAATCAACCAGATATGTACAAAGCAAAAACTACTATATACAAAAGCAACATGCCAGGGCAAAGCCTAGGCATAATACTTCTTCAAATAGAGCCCATTTCGGGGCTCCGGCAATCGTTCCCTTCGAAATCAACCAAGGTATATGCTCCTTTCTTAAGGACTTTTTTAACGATATAGGGACCATACCACATAGACTTAAACTTTCCTGCCCCCAGGGCATATTTTTCTTGGGCATAGACCAAAACAAGGTCACCTTCCGAAAAAACCCTGGGTTTGACCGCCTTATCGTACTGAACTTTAACTCGGTTTTTATGCGCTTCATTCATCGTGGCAGCATCCCGACACTGCTCATCGAGATGTTCCAGATGAAGGAGCCGTTCTTCAAGACTAGAAGTGTCAGGAAGAAGTTCAACAGCTAACTTAAGAGAAGGAATCTCACATTCAATGGGAAATACGGATTCCAACCCGTGCACTAGCTGAAACGGAGTAAAGCCAGTTGCAGTTTTCACTGATGTCCTATATGCCCAAAGTGCAAGATATAGCATAATATGCCAGTTGGATCTAGCTTTATCAATTGTTCTTTGAAGAATTGTCTTCAAGGATTTATTCACGGCTTCCACTTGCCCATTGGCTTGAGGATAATACGGAGATGAATGCTCCTGCCGGAAACCCAATTTGAGAGCCAACTCAGCCATCATACTATTCTGAAAATGACTGCCATGATCAGTGACAATCTCTCGAGGAATACCAAAACGAGCGATAACCTGGTTGAAAAGGAAAAGAGCTGCAGTCTCACCATCATTCCCAAAAGTAGGCATAGCCTCGACCCACTTCGTAAAGTAGTCTACTGCTACAATAATGTACTTGTGACCTTTAGCCGAAGGCGGCTTACAAGTAGTATAATCAATACTCCACTTTGTAAAGGGACCGACAGTAATGACTGGAAAAGCAGAGCTGGATGAGCGCGCATTTTTCGAGTATAGACTTGACACGGATGACACTTTTTGACCGATTCGATACAATCCTTGAAAATCGAGGGCCAAAAGTACCCAGCACGCAAGATTTTTTGGGCTGTAGCAAGCCCAGATAAATGACCCCCACAAGCTCCACTGTGGGAATCATTCAGCACAGCCTCAGCTTCTTCGAGAGTTAAGCAGCGTCTTAGGATTGAATCAACCCCTCGACGGTATAAAGCATCACCAATAATCAAATAATTCTTGGCCAAGTGACGCAGCTTACGACGCTCATCTTTCGAAAAAGTAGAGGGAAACTTCGCAGTCTGGAGATACACAATGATATCCCCGTACCAAGGATCCTGTGAAGAGATAAGAAACAAGTGTTCGTCTGGAAAGGACTCATCATAGATCATCTCTTCTCTAGAGGGCAACTCGGAGATCAATTCCGCGAAAACTAATGATTTCTTGGATTTGGCAGACATGAACTCAAGATAAAATTCCTGTAAAATCACAATCCATCTATTGTATTTGCCCCCAATCACTCGCCTACTGAGGACAAACTGAAATGGATTGGCAGCTGCCAAAACATAAATTTTGCGAAGAATAATGTAATGCCGGAGTCGCTGCACAGCATGAACTGCTGCTAAAGCTAATTTTTCTATCGGAGTGTATCGAAGTTCAGGTCCTACCAGTCCTCGACTAAGGTAGTAAATAACATGCTCTGCAAGAGCATCATCTTCCTGAACCAGAACCATACCAATGGTAGATTATGTTGCTGCCAGATACAAAAGAAAATCTCTGCTATAATCAAGTGGACTCAGTAAAGGAGCAGAGATCAATGCTTTCTTCAAATCATCGAATGAGCATTGAGCATAGTCGTCCCAAAGAAAAGGAACTCCTTTCTTCAACATTCTCATAAATCCCTTTGTCACTTCAGCATAATTGACGATAAAACTCCGAAGAAAATTAGACTTTCCTTGAAGACTTTGAAGCTGACGGATGGAAGACGGAGGAGGCAACCGAAGTATTGCCTCAACCTTGAAGGGATCTACCCTTATCCCTTCCCTAGACACAATGAATCCCAATAGCCGACCGGATGTAACCACGAAAATGCACTTGTTCGAATTCAATCGAATCTTATAGAACCGACATCGTTCAAATATTTGCCGGAGGTGACCTGGATGATCCATCCTCTTTCGAGAATGAGCAGCTAAATCATCCAAGTATGCCTCGATAATCTTTTTGATGTCGTGGAAGGCGTAAGACATGGCCCACTTAAAGGTAGCCCCAGCATTTTTAAGACCAAAAGGCATCTTCTTGTATGCAAATGTACCCCAGGGACAAATAAAGGCAGTCTTATGTTGATCTTCAGGACAGATAGTAATTTGATTATATCCGGAGAAACCGTCCATGAAGGAGAATATCTCATTACCGGCACACTCGTCAATGATCTGATCGATAAATGGTGTGGGGTAATTGTCTTTAGGACACGCTTTATTTAGGTCTCTGAAATCGATGCACACTCGAATCGTTCCTTTCTTTTTATCTACAGGAACGGGATTTGAAACCCATTCAGTCAGAGGAACGGGGAAAATGAATCCCGCCTTAAGCAGCTTCTCAACTTTAGCTTTGATAGCGATTGCCTTCCTAGGATTGACCGGAGGAAGTTTTTGCCTCACCGGCTTGGCATTTTCATACGTCTTGATCTCATGCTGGACTATAGATGGGTCTATGCCAGGAATTTCCTCATAAGACAAAGCGAATACATCCCTATACTCTTTAAAGAGCTCGGTGTAAATTTGAATCTCTTCACGGGAACATTCAGCTCCAATGAAGACATTCTCGATAATATTGGGATCCCTGGAAATGTTCACCGGGATAGTAGGAGAGATCACAGCCATGTTCCCTTCAGCATAAACCTGTGTTGGTGCCAAAGGGTTCAAGACTGGGTGAACAGGACCAGGACACGGAGGACTTGGAAAACTTGTTTCAACTTCGCTCAAGTCAGGTAGGAAGTAAGACTGATGATGCAAATCATCCCATGGTCTATCTATACCAGTCATGGCTTCCAGGATCGCCTCTTCAGATGGAAGAGTGGTATCAAGACAATCCTGGGCAGAAGAAGAACTAAGCATCCAAGCCGGGGCCACATCACCATCCAACTCTTCCGGTGAAAGAGGAGCTGGAATGGTCTCTGCAGAGTCAACAATAGACTGATACGCAATCTCAGCTGCAGAAATCGGAAATGCCATTCCACCCACTTGACCTTCCGCTAATGTGGCAGTAGGGGAAGGTAAGTTCCAAGGGTCCGAAAAATAATGAGTTCGGAAGAACTCCCTTCGAAGAGGAGCCTTGGAGGATGAAATAGCATTAATATGAACCGTAGGAGGAGGAATATCGAAAGTACCCATCAAGGAGGAATACATTCCAACTCCTAAATTCTCAATAGACGCCTTAGTATTATCCAACCTAGGAATAGATGAGTAAGAAGACGTATTCGGGTCTACAGGAGGACAGTCCAGTTGATCCACTGTGACGATCCTCCCTTCGTGGGGGAAACATATAATTCGAAATAATGAGGACGCAATGGCATCCATCTCATAAATCCAGTTCCTCCCCAACAGAAGGTTGTAGTCCAAGCTTGCATCCACTACCTCAACTTCTATATTGACAGTTTTGCCCCCAACACAGATGGGCAAAGTTGGGACAATACCATGGGGTCTGTGAGAATAACCATCGAACGCAGTAAGAACAGTGCTAGATGGAACAACTTTGGGAGATCCAAGTGTCTTCCAGCATGTGAGAGACATCACGCATGTGGAAGCACCCTCATCAACAACCGTTCGAAAGATATTGCACTTCCGATACGACGATTTAATATGAAAAGCCATGTGATGAGGAAGTCTCTTCTTAAAATTAGTCATATCAAAAGTAATCAGAAGAGAATTTTTTGGATCAATAGCCCCAATGGTAGTGAGAAAAGCACTGCGCTGAGCCGGACAAGACTGGAGTACCTCTAAAGCTGACATAGCACAAGGACTTTGCGCCAGATCTTCCACAATCGAGTAGTTCTCGGCAGCCCTTGCGTTTGGATTAATCGTTGATCGCTTAGAAGATGCTTTGGGCATCCGAGGCATAGACTCAACAGTAGGCTTCATGATGTGAAGCAGCTCAGTATCATCAGGAACTTCCTTAGCTTTCAAAGACTCTTCTCCGCCATAATCACGGGATCTCGTAGCGATATCCGCGTGAGCACTCATCATGAAAATGTTCGATGGAATTTCCCCTTCCTGGGTGCCTCCAGAGGAAGCCCCAGGATTTTGGTTCGCGCCAACAACTAATTGCTACCCTTGGGGAAAAGGTTTTGTTAACACAGCCTGGGAACTAGAAGAACCCTGCTGGGCTAACAAGCGCTGCGCATCCTGAATTTTAGGGCAAAGGTGTTTGAGATGGTCTCCAGCACGGAGCTTGCATGGAAACTTCACTTTCTTTTTCTCCTTTTGACCCTCACCAACATGCTCGTTGGTTTTATTTGCATTGCCCTTCCCGTTCTTGCCCTTCTTCTTGTTATTTCGTCCCTTCTTCTTCACATCGGATTGTTGATTTCCTTTGGGATCAGAAGCTTGGACAACATTTATGGACAAAGACTGGGAAGTTGATGACTCAGCAGGCACAGCCTGACCAGAAGGAGCAGATTGTAAAGACAACTGCTGCAGTTGAGAAAGCAGGTTGGCTGCACCACTATTGACCGATCCGACAAGCCCATCACCATGAGGACCGGGCTTAGTTTTTGATAAATCTAATTTGGAGCGAGGAGCATTGGGCAAATATTTATAAAGGACCCCAGACTGAGAATAGATCAGTTCCAGCTGCTGGGCCCTAAAAATGGCCTGCTCCTCAGAAAATACCCCAGATAGGGATACATCTTTTGAAATGTCTAACTGCAGAGATTTCAAAAACCATTCGAGAAGGAATTCTCCTAGAATATGAGCTTTGATAAGACTCTTCCTTCTCCTCCATTCCTGAATGTGATCAGAAATGTGAGTTGCTTCGTCCTGCTTAAAATTAGCCAGGAGTTCCGTCCCAGCCTCATATCGGACAGGCAACTGAAAATGGTTTAGAAATGTGACAGCCAGTTCTCCAAATGTAGCAAAACTGCCCCCAGTTAGCTCGATATACCATTTGGCAGCGTTTCCAGTTAGGGTGCGTTGAAATAATCTCAACCTAATCGAATCATCGATCAGGGAGTTCGAAGAACACCATAAGTGGAAAGTAGTGATGTAGTCAGCCGGATCCTCTCCATTCTTACCTTCAAACTTTGGAATGTCTCAAGGAAGTTTGGTCGGACCGGAGGCCACCCCGGCTATAACGAATCGGGATCATTAGTCAACTCGATCAGATCCGGCAAGTTTAACGCGTCGAAAGGTGTTTGTATGAGTTCGAGATTCAATCCTCATGGGATGGATTCCCAACATTCGGGAAAGAAATAGCTCGGATTTGATAAGGCACCAAAGCTGCCGTAATGACTCCATATAGAAAAGGAGAGAACCTTCCTCCCCACGCCTCGAAGCTCACAAAGCCCGCACTAGTCCCCCGCTCGAAGTATTAAATGGAAGAGAAAGCCTCGATAGGGGTCTCCAGCATTAGACAGAGGGAAAAAGTCTGAATAAGCACTCGACGAAGGGAAGAAGCATCCTCGATGACCAAGGTAGTGTCCCGATTCCCGCCCCGTCGTAGGTGAATAGGATTCCATCCCGTAAAGTAGTCGAACTTTGCCCCCGGACCAAGGTTGAAACTCGGGGTCTCGAGAAGTAAACGAAAGGACCCCTAAAGAAGGATTATAACTAGGAATGTGTCCAGTTTCGAAGGGGAACCCTTGAAACGAAGCTGATCCACTAGCCATGTTAGACATGGGCGTAGATCCAGCTGAAGCAGCGGAAAAGGAAAAAGAGGGATTCCCACTGGAGGGCATCCCTGAACAAAAGGGACTAGAATGAGAAGCATGTGCCTGGGTGAAACCAGAGCCAAACATAGCAGCACTAGAAGAAATTGAAGATGAAGCAATAGTGCCCCCTGCTTCAACAGAAGCAGGAGTCTGAATGCTTGCAGCACTCACAGCAGAAGCTGCATTCCCAGTCGTGGCCATCGAAAGATAAGAATGATACGGAAGATCTTCCAGTCTCTCCGACTCAGGTCTGATGTATTGAACAACGAACAGATAATCAGGAGGAAGAGGAGATGGACCTATCGCAGGAGGTTCAGGTACGTCTTCGATTTGAAAATCTTCTTCCTGAGGAAACAAAACTCGCGAGGTGAGCGGAACGCTCCTCTCGGAACCGACACCAGAATCAGCTATGAAACCTCAGACCTTTGTGGAGGATCTCTCTCCACTGTGTCAGACGCCACAGGGTGGTAACCACCTGCTAAATCACTCCTACGCCTTCTCGAAGAAGGCTCTGGACTCTCGGGAGATAACCCCCGGATTCTCCTCGATCGACGAGGCGCTTGATCAGCCACTTTTATAGATTTTAAATTATACTCAAAAAAGTGAAAAGCTAGGCAAGCTAGGAGCAAAGAGCACTCACTAAAATAAAAATCCCTGAGATACAGTCAAGCAAACAGCCTCCAAGTATTTCCGCTCCGGGTGATGAGGACCGGACACCAAAATACAGGAAAGCGAAATATAGGACCTCCAGTGATAAGGATGATTAAGACCCCGAACAACTAGCGAGTACTCGAAACGATTACGCCGACCTCCTAACGACAGCCTTTGCCAGCTCAAGCACCCAAGCTTCGCAAGGGCACCCCCCAGAAGTACTGCTGAAAGTGATGCGGCGTCTGCCTCAGGTACCACGGGTATTCCCCCCCGCAGTCACCTGTGTGGAACCTAGGAATAGCAACTATGGACACCAATCCGTATCAGAAGCTGGGCGGAACGGTCTTGAGGTCGGATTCAGCTAATCGGAGGGGGGGTATCCCTCTTCTTAACCTTCACTTCCCCTCGCGCTTGACTCTCGGATGAGAGATTTCCCAGTCCACCTAACGGAGTTGGATTTCGCTCAATTAATCAACTTCTATGTTTTGTTTGACTGGCCTTGGAGAGTTAACTCTCCACTCACCTATTCCACGGCCCTACAACCTAGCTAGTTGGTGTATGACACTTAGAAAACTTGCTAGTTGATTTTAAATTATATCGCTTATTTTAATGGGCTGTTATGTTAAGTCACAAGGATGCGGAGATGAAACTTATGGTGTTTTGACGCAGAAAGAAATTACTAAAAACCTAACTACATGAAAATGCAGTTATTGTCTTTCGATGAAAAGCAATCTCTATACAGGTTCTACGATATTAAAAATTGTATTTTTCTTTTCAAATAGCAAACTCACACTCACAAAAACTATGAAACTGACTAACTGCTGAAGTGCACCTAATGCAAATCACTACAAGCATGCAAATCCTAAGATGCAAAATCCCCTAAAGCGGAGTGAAATTTCCCAAAAACTCCTTCAGTTTTAACTCTTTTTGGTTGCCCAGAAAGCTAGTTCCTGAAATCAAGAACTCTTAATATGAAGACACCAAAAACACTTAAAAACAAGAGGACGAAATCAATGACAACTCCTCCCCAAAATCAAGCCAAAAACCAAAAGCAAGAAACCTCACAAAAGCTTCAAAAGATATGGCGAAACGAAAACAAAAATGCAACAACAAAATCAAACAAGAAAAAAAAAAATTTGAGCTTTTGAAATGCAAAAACAAAAAGCAAAGCAAATGTTTTTTGAGCTTTTTAGTTTTATAAAGAAAGAGCTCAAAAAGACCAAGCACAACTATCAAAATCCAAACCAAACAAGACTGAATTTCAAGCACAAACTTCACCAATGCTCCAAACCTTATAAAGCTAACTAGTAGCAAGATCAATAAGAGCAAAAGAAGACAAGAAAACTCAGCCACTCAGCCTAGAAGAATAGTGCAAACTCGTCGCAAACAAAAACTTCGAAGAAGCAAGAAAAACTCTTCAAAAGTTGAAACAAGACCTAGCCTACTGAACTCAAGAAAACCAATCAAGAAACGAGCAAAAATCGTAATGCGAAGTACAACACAAAGATAGGAAAGAGTAAGTGAGCAGGAGCTCTCTGTTATGATAAAGCAGAACAGCCAAGAATGCCCAGAGAGCGATCTTGGTACCCAATCCAGAAGTGCCAACACCAGAAACAACACTTTGCCAAAAAGACTAGTTTTCAATCAAACGAAAGAGAGAATAGACCAAAAACCACCTTCTTCACAATCCAGAGAGTACAAAGACACTGTAGGAACAGGTCTCCACAGCCAGAAAGGACCAAAAAGTCAAAAAATCCAAAAATTCAAAATCTGCCTAGGTATACGCTACTTCACAGTTTAGCAACAAGCGTGCATACGCGACTGTTCTAAAGGAAACATGCGTATACGCGACTTCCTTTAGAGAAACTTGCGTGTATATGCGACTGTGTGCATAAAAAAGTGCGTATATCAAGGTAAATAATGAAAAAACAAAAAGGATCAAGCCTGGATAAGAAACCAGGACTTCAGACTGACTAAGAAAAAGTAAACTGGACTGCAAATGAAATTTAAAACTGTCGGCAACCTATCAAACAGCTGAAACCACCCAAAAGGGGAGTCACAAGAATGTGATCCCCAGTGGATTCGCCAGTTCTGTTTCGGGGAAAATCACCCTAGAGGTTCGTTGGGTTACAACCTCCACAAAGCAGGGGCATGCTACTTAAGAAGGACTCACACAACCATACATGTTCACGAAAAACTAAATAGAGTGGATCGAGGAAGTTACCCGTAAGTCCTACGGTTGAAGCAGATCCCGCGGGGTCCAAACCCCCAGCAACCGTCCTTCCTTCTTAACCTGAAAGACAAGAAGAAACAAGCACGAAGAACTGGTTGTACAACATATATCTACTCTAAATGTTAGTGAAATCCATATGAAACATTAAATAAACCATAATGAATGCTTAAATAAAAATTTTCTCATATATGTAAGCAGACACTAACACGTATATTTCGGGAACAAGATGGTACTTCTGTATTATAAATAGCATGTACAGAAATAACGAGTGGAGAGATCACATGAATCCTTCCACGATCTTCGAGCAGACCGTCGTCCGGATCCGTCCCACCCTTGCCTCACTAAGATTCCTTCCAAACTGGTGCATACGAGATGACATATAGGGAGATGAGCATCTCAAGGAAACAAGGGTTTCCTGTAATGAACTGGGAAAGTGCAGGAGGCACGGGGAATCAGACTTGGATAGGGAATACCAATAGAGTATAATATCAATAAATTCTCTCCCTCCCTTAGGCCATGCACATGAGGGGCTTTTATACTCCCTCCAAGTAGTTTCAACAGTTGGAAACAGTTGGCCATGTGCTGGGGGTGGTTGAACTACCTGAGTAACCATCAACCCAGCCCGAAAATAGGGAATTTTTATATATTTTTTCATAATTTTAATGGCATACGCGAAAAAGTGCATGTGGACTCGCGTATACACGCGGAAAAGTCTGGGCATAGTCGCGTATGGGGATTTTTACACTATTTTTAAGTGAATTTGTCCAAGCCTGTAGGAATGGGTGCCCAAAGCCATAAAAGCAATCATGAATCATATGAAGGTGAGAAATGATGCTATAACAGTATGTCCATCATATTTCTAGGTGCATGGTGGACAACTACAATTTTTTTTCTTTTGATGCATAGGAGGTTGGGTGCCTCTCATTATTAGTCGCCACCATTGCACACTTTAGTAGTGATGGGGAACACATTAGCTTCCCTCTTTTGTATTATGTTGATTCTTTTATTTAGGCAGCACATTGTATCAAATGGCCTGCCATTTTTTTGAGGTAGTTTTGTATGGGTTTGGATAGATGTCATGTGTTGAGACATGGGTCGGTGACCTTCCCTTTCACTTTAGAGAATTTTTGTTTATTTTTGTATGGGTTTCGAGAGACAAGGCCTACATTTTACCTTCTCCCTACTAGTTTTATCTCTGAGGTTTAGATGCGCATGAGGGGGGAAATGATGCCCAAGAGGAGCCTACTAGAGTATCTGTCCAAGATTTCCGATGAGGCACTAGCGCTACTTGTGAGTTAGGATGACCATTTTTTTGGTGCATTGGTGTTTCGTATATGCCAGGATTGATTAGAGCCAGTGTCCCAACATCCACTTCATACCGAATAAGCCTCTATATGATAGAGGTAATATTAATGTTTTCTTTAAATTAATCTAATTTAATTTTATTGTTTTAATTAATTAGAATAAAATTTATTCTATCACATTCTTTAATGTGTTTTACTAACTTGTTTAATGAAATTTTATAATTATTTTTGTGTACTATATATTTTGTAGACATCGACACATTTTATGGGGACAAGTCTCCTCCCCCGCCAGATGGAGGATATGAGGAGATGGGTGAGGCCCAAGAGGGTGAGGCACATCCTTAGGGATCCATGGGCATCCAGGTTCATAGAGCTGGCATGCAATTTCAAATGGACTACTATGAAAAATTAGCCAAAATTTTGGTTGATGAGGGAGTCCACCCTATGAGGGCTCGAGATATCAGAGTAGATCCTAGGTTCATGGATCTCTACAAGGATTGTCCATGTGATAGCATCTCTCTTATGCGTCATATCATCGAAGCTAGTAGGATACTAAAGGCGATGAGGAATGCAGGGCATGCAAGGACATATATGTCAGATGAGGGGGGTGATCATGATGATGAGGGTGGCGATCATGATCATGATCATGACGATGAGGGTGGTGATCATGATGCTTCTTGTAGTACTACCCCATCAGATGATGGTCATTAGGGTGTAGGTGATCCTTTTGGTAGTGCACCTCCTCCTCAATCACCTAATGATGAATTGCTAGAGCTATAAGATGTTCCTTATGTTTCTCTAACAGAGAATACCAACCTAGCAACGACCTCCTCCTCCACCTCAGAGTTGGACAAAGGTTGAGGCAGTAGTTGACCATCCATTGTGTTGTATTGTAGACAAGACTAGCACTAATACGCCTATTGTATTAGATATTTTATTGCATTTATTTAACTTGATGTACGTATTTGACTTATTTGTGTGTGTGTGTGTGTGTGTGTGTGTCTATATATGGTAAATTTATTTTGTTCATGTTTATGTACTTAATTTATATGTTGGTGTTGATGTGTATATTGTTAGGTCATGTTATATATGTTCATTTAATGTGCTTATAGATGGATGTGTATGCGATAACAGCTATATGATATGAGATGTATATTAATTTGAGGATATGTGTAGTGATGATATTAGGCTAAAATGTTTTTTTTTTTATTAGATGTGATCATGATGACGATGCACTATTAGATTATTAGATTTGTGTCCTAGCTAATGACGTTTATATATGATAGAGGTGTATATAATTAGATGATCATAGTGAATTAAAATGTGTATCTTAGATGATGTTTATGTTTTTTAGATGGTTATCATCATGATTATTACTTTTATGAAATAATATTTATTATATATTATGTATTCGTGAACTTATATCAAACTTTTATATATGAATTTGCATGCAAAACGACTTACTTAAAAAAACAAATTATACGAATTTTTGTATGGTTGAAACTATGATTGTAAAATTACGATAAATAATTTTCTATTGCTTATATATTTCATTGATATTCAATCTAACTTAATAGTAAAATATTTCAAAACTCACAAGGAAAAAATAATTAAAGGTAAAAAAATTGAGTTAGTTCTTAATAAGACGAAAATGTGTGACTCATTCAATTTTTAATATAAAATATTAATAATAATAAATTATTCAAAAATAAAATTTAACCAATTAAATATTGGTTTATAAAACTCAATCTATTGTGAAATTTAAAATGCTTAAGTCATAATTTTTAGTAATTAATTTAGATTTCATATAACTTAAAAAATTATATTTTTGTAAAATTTTATTTATTACTAAAGTTATGAGATATTCAAGCAGTTTAAATCTAATATTTATAGAAACTCTTACCAATTTATGTTGAGAAACTAGCTCCAAAAATAGAAGAAAAGAGATATCAATGCCTTAGAAATAAGCCACTTCGAGGGGGCAACCTCCAATACATTACATGAATGAACAATTTTTGGATGATAAAAATGACAAAACCTCCTTTCTATATATAGGAGTCCATGGGGCCACAATCTAATCCTAGCCAACCTAACAATAATAATTTAAGGGCACAATAATAACAATATGGCAGTTACAGGGGTACAACAATAACAATAAGGGGATTACACTAACAACAATAAGGGGTTATACTAGTAATTGAGGGATGTAACATGCTCCTCTCCTTCAAAATAGTGTTGCCCTCAACGCTTGAGTATCTTCGGGTGCTTTTGTATGAAATTCTCATCCTCCCATGTACAATATTCAGTGGGTAATTTCTTCCATTTGATGAGATACTCTGAAATTGATCGATTCCGTAGTTGTCGAGTTCTTGTTTCTGTGACTGCTTTAGTTTCCAATATGGTTTTTCCTTCCTCATCAAGTTCTGGGAATATTGTTTGAACTAGAAGTTTGTCCCCTATAACCTTTTTTAGCATGAAACATGGAAAAATGGATGCACTCATGAAGAATCAGGAAGCTCCAATTTGTTTTCCATAGTACCAATTTTTTGCAAAACCTTGTAAGGACCATAGTACTTTGGAGATAATTTACTATCCTTCTTAGGTTGCTTGAGGGACATTTGTTTGTATGGTTGTAGCCGTAAAAATACCCAATATACCACATCAAAACTTCTCTCACTGTGATGTTGATCTGCCTGTTGTTTCATTCGATTTTGTGCCAAATTTAGGTTATCATTTAAGAGTTGGAGAACTTCTTGTTGATGCTCGATGTGATCCTCCACTTCTTGAACCCTATAATTTTCCCTTAAAGATAATTTTATGGATGGTGGATTATATCCATAAAGTTCCATAAATGGGGCCATTTTTACTGCAGTATGGAAGGAAGTGTTATACCACCATTTAGCGAGAGGTAACCACTTGACCCATTGTGTTGCGTATCAGATACAAAACAACGAAGATATCCTTCCAAAAATTTATTCACTATCTCTGTTTGACCATCAGATTGAGGATGATAAGATGAGCTATGAGCTAGTTGAGTACCCAAACAATAAAATAATTCTGTCCAAAAATTTCTGGTAAAAATGGGATCTGTCACTTACAATAATCTTCGGGTTTCCATGTAGCTTTTGAATTGTTTCCATAAATGCAGTAGAAATTTTTCTCTCTTTAAATGGATGAGATAATGCAAAAATGTGTGCATACTTGGTAAGTCTATCAACTACCACCATGATGACACTCCTTCCTTCAGAATTAGGTAAACCTGTGATAAAATCCATTGAAATATCCTCCCAATGTTGACTTGGAATGGATAAAGGTTGTAGAAGACCCGGGGTCTTAATTGTCTCAACTTTATTTTGCTGGCAAACCAAAAATTCTACCATAAACTTTTGAATATCAGATTTAACGTCATCCCAAAAAAATTCTTTCTTCACCATGTGGTAAGTTTTTAAAAATCTCGAGTGTTCTCCTAAAGGAGAAGTGTGCAATTCCAAATTAATCTTTTGTTTTAGTTGGGAATTCTTGTAAATATATAAATGATTTTTGTACCATAAGGAATCATTTTTCCAACTAAATGTATCATATGTACTAGGATCTTGCTGCAAATTTTGAATGAGAGTCAACACTTCTTCGTCCTTCTTCCTTTCATCCCTTGCTTCAGTTATCCAATCTAGTTGGATAATTGAAATGGCACAAAGCAATGCTTCCACCTCTTCATCCTTTCTTGAGAGTGCATCTGCAACAACATTTAGCTTCCCTATTTTAAAGACGATTTCAAATTCATAACCCAACATCTTTCTGACCCATTTTTGCTGCTCTTCTGAAGATAGACTTTGTCCCAAAAAGTGTTTAAGACTATCATGATCAGTTTTTACCTTGAAATGTCTTCCCATTAGGTAAGGTTCCATTTCTTTAGTGCATGTATTATTTCCAACATTTCCTTCTCATAAATAGCCTTTTGTAAATACTTTCCTTTTACTGAATGAATTTCAAAAGTAATGGGTCTTCCTTCTTGCATTAAAACAACACAAATTCCATTTCTTGAGGCATCACATTCCACAATAAAGGTTTTTGTGAAGTCTTGCATAGCTAAGACTGGTGCTAGGCACATTGCCACTTTAAGATGTTCAAAGGCCTTAGTTGCTTTAGGAGTCCATGAAAATGCATCTTTCGTCAATAATGTTGTTAGAGGTGCTGCTATTCTCCCATAATTATCAACAAACTTGCGATAATACCATGTTAACCCAATTAATCTGCGCAGCTGCTTTATGGTTGTGGGGAATTTCCATTCCTTAATGCCTTTAATTTTGTTAGGGTCTACCTTAACACCCTCATGTGATACAATTTGACCCAGATATTATACCTCTTGCACTCCAAAGAAAACTTTGGATGTTTTTTGCATATAATTGTTTCTCTTCCAATAGTTTTAGCACCCTGTCAACATGTTGAACATGATCCTTCCAAGACATGTTGTAGATTAGTATATCATCAAAAAATACTAGCACAAAATTTCTATGGAAGGGTTTGAAAATGGAATTCATCAACACTTGAAATGTAGAAGGTGCATTGGTAAGGCCAAAAGGCATGACCAAAAATTCATAATGACCCTCATGAGTTCGAAATGTTGTTTTCGGAATATCTTCGGTCTTCATTCTAATTTGATGATATCCTGAACGAAGATCCAACTTGGTAAAATAAATTGATCCATGTAATTGATCCAATAATTCATCAATCACAGGAATGGGAAATTTATCTTTAATAGTGAGCTTATTGAGCTCCCTATAATCTGGACACATGCACCCTAATCCATCTTTCTTGTGCACCAATACTACTAGAGTAGAGAAAGAACTTTGACTAGGCTAAATTATACCAGCCTCTAACATTTCTGCAATCATACGTTCAATTTCGCTCTTTTGGACATAAGGATATCTATAAGGCCTAATGTTTGGAGGAACACTTCCTGGAATCAAATGAATAGAATGATCATGATCATGAATTGGTGGGAGTCCTTTGGGAGTATCAAATACCTTGGAATGATTGTCCAAGACTTTTTGGAGATCTGGAGAAAAAGATGATTTTTATGTTGGAACTTGCAGTGAGCATAATTGTGCAATCATGCCCCGTTGTTCTTTCTTCAGAAGCTTTGTCATGAAATTAGAGCTTATTATCTTTCCTGGCTTCCCTGCGATACCCCATAATTCGATTTCCTTTCCTTATAAAAAAAAATTCAAGAAAATTTCTTCAAAATTAAAAGCTACTGTCCCCAAAGATTGTAACCATTATACTCCTAATACAACATCAACACCTCCCATCAGGATGGAAAGCATTGGACTATTCAATACATATTCCCCCATGGCTAGCTTGATATTATGGCATTTTCCAGAGCAATTTATAGTTCCTCCATTCACAACCATCACTTGAAATTCTGGTGCTGGGTATAGGAAACAATTCAATTCCTTTGCTACCTTACAATGAATAAAATTATGGGTACTACCCGAATCAATCAACACTATTACCTTTTTCTTCTTGATATTTTCATCTATATTGAGTGTTTGAGGAGTGGTAATTCGTGTTAATGCATTACAAAATATGGTCGGACTCATTTCTTCTTCTTCTAGGGTTTCTTCCTGGTGTATATCCTCTACTTTTGAAGTTTCTTCTTCATTTTCTTCCTCCTCTTCACAATCTATGTAAAATAATTTCTTCTCGGCACACTTATGACCTTTAGTGTATTTTCTATCACAACTATAGCAAAGCCCTTTTGCTCTTTTTTCTTCCAAATGTTGTGGTGTCAACCTTGTAGGTTGTGGAAGTCTAGGAGTAGAAACACTTCCATCTTTATAGATGTGAGTGGTAGGCTTCCTTGTCATCATAATTTTGCATTCAATTTTTCTTACCAACCTGAATGCCTTCTCCAATGAATCAGGTTCGCAAACGTATACTTCATGTTGGATGTTATCCTTTAAAGTCCCTATGAATACATCAATCCTATGTTCCTCTAGAATATCAGTTACCCTTATATTCAATTTTTGGAAGTCTTCAATGTGCTTCGGCATTGAACCCTTTTGTTTGAGATTTATCAATTGGCTAAAGAAGCTGTTTCTCTTTGTATCCTCATAATGTGCTATCATTTCCTCCATAAAAATTGACCAAGTGACAATTGTTTTATGAGAGAAAAGCCATCGATACTATACAAATGTATTTTTTTCTAAATGTAAAGTTGCAATGTGTACCTTTTGTTTGTTTTTCACATTATTGAGATAAAAATATTTCTCCATTTGTAGTATCCACGTTATGGTATCCTTACCATCAAACTTCCTCATATCCATCTTTGGAATATGGTGGTTCTTCCATCCAACATTAGAGTTTATGAAATCAAAATTAACATTTATTTTGTTCTCATCATGAGTTTCCTCTACTATCTTTTCGCCATTAGGAAACATTTCTTGTATCAACTTTGTCAAAACTTCCATGTCTTCTTTTAGATCATTCTTCATTTTTTCCATGTTGTCTTTCATTTTTTCTTCCATGTCATCCATCTTAGCTTCCATGCCAGCTTCCATGCCATCCATCTTAGCTTCCACGCCTTTCTTCAAACCATCCATATTATTCTTCAAACCATCCATCTTCGCTTCCATGCCTTTCTTCAAAACTTTCATTTCATTTTTTGTTGCTCTTTGCAAGAGAAAAATTTGGTGCACTGGCTCTTGTAATTTTGATAGATCATGTTTCAATTCTACATCTTCATGAGTCATAGTAGAGTACTCTGAGGGCTTAATGGGTGTCGAATTCCTTTTAGGAGGCATTTCAGAACTCGATACTGAAATATATGCTCAATAGGCCCTTGGAATTACTTCAAACTATTTTTTGTTTTTTTACACAAGACTTATGCAATTCAGAAAAAAATACACACCTTTTTGTTGATTTTGAGGAGCTCGATATTGAAACTGAATTATATTTGTGATTTCAGATCTTCAATATCTAAAATTTGGCACTGAAGTAGCCCTTTGAATTCTATCTCGAATGCCATAGATCTGACCTGATTTGGATTCTTGAAGACAAATTTGTGCCTAATATCCTACCATGGAAAATTTTAGGGGCTAATATTCGCAGGTGGGCTAATTTTCCATGATTTTTCCAAAAAAAAGATTCGCCAATTTCCATTTTTTCTAAAAATGATTCACCCAAATTTTACAATATAAAATTATTTTACCTTAAAAATTGCCAACATTATATAGATACTATACATAAAATCATTATAAATTTGAATAATTTTACAAATATATTAATAAATATATTATTATTTACATATTAGAGACTAGTGATATTCGCCAATGTTTTAAACTGCAATATAATTTTCCATCCTTAAAATTTTCTCTGTCTCCTACGATGACCTAATTATGGACTGGTTCAGTAGAGCGAACTTGTACGACTTTCCACATGTCACTATTTCCTCCTTCGGCTCTGAAATTTATAGACAAGAAACTATAGTCTGTGTAATTGTGGTGGCTTTTTACAGAATTCCAATCTGATTCTCAGAGAGAGAGTTTGAATATTTTCCCACGATCATCTCTTTGAGATGAAATTCGGGAACCTGCAAAATACCTAACTTCCATAGACCATATCTCCAAAAATATTGCGAACCAATATCTGAAATTTTGCGACGATGTTCCTCGGGATTTTGGCTTTGCACTCTAAAAATTTTAGCTTCTGAACCTTCGTAGAACAAAATATATGGCGAAAATTCCACGATGACCTATTTGGAATAGCAAAACCCTAGAATCCAAAGCACTGATACCAAATGTTGAGAAACCAGCTCCAAAAATATAAGAAAAGAGATATCAATGCCTTATAAATAAGACACTTCGAGGGGGAAACCTCCAATACATTACATGAATGAACAATTCTTGGATGATACAAATGAGAAAACCTCCTTTCTATATATAGGAGTCCATGGGGCCACAATGTAATCCTAGCCGACCTAACAATGATAATTGAAGGGCACAATAATAACAATATGGGGGTTACAGCAGTGAAACAATAACAATAAGGGGGTTACACTAACAACAATAAGGGACTATACTAGTAATAGAGGGACCTAACAATTTAAATTAAAAACTTCTCTCTCTAAATATGAGGATCAAGAAATGTAAAATAAGGCTTGTGAAATTACGCGTAGTTTGAGATTTTCTCTATTGGACATTCACCCTTAAAGAGGAAATTGAATACTTTTCTAGTAATAAAGATATAACATTTTGGTGTTATTTTTGTTCTTTAATTGTTATTGTACTAGTTTAAATTTAAATCCTTTTAATAATAAATATGAGTTAAATAATAAAAAATGTATACTATATTATATTTAAACTTTTGACAAATATTATATTATATTATTCCTTAATTAACAACTCAAAAATATATTATTTTTTCAAGGTACTTATCACGAGATAGTCACTAAAATTCATGTTTTCACATTTTTCCTAGATAACCTTACACCATGTTCACAATGACAAAGACATGTCTACTTAAATAATTTTCTTATAAATACATAAAAATAAATATTTATTTTACAAAATCTAAGTAGGATAGAAAAATGCATCACTTAGTCTATTTGAAAGTCAAAAAAATGCCTCTTAATCACCATCACATTATTTATCATTTAATTCTTAGCCATAAAATGTTTATTAATTCAACTTTTATTTATAATTACCATTGAAAAGAAAAGTAAAAATTGTTATTTTATCCATGAAGGAAAAATTAAAACCTCTCATGCATCCATGTAAAGCCCATTTGTTTCTCTTATGGTCTATAAAAATATGTAATCAACCTTTTATACACGCATAAGACCTCCTTTTAGTTTACATAACGTTGCAAGAACTGTAATTTAAATATAGTAAACACGAATTTACCTCTCATGTCAATAATTTAATCTTACATATGAATACACACGTTTTTCAATGTTAAAGTCCTCATAGATTTATCAATACATAATGATTTATATTTATTTTGATCTAGACAAGAATAAAAAACATGTCAACCGATTAATAAACCAATATTTATCTAAATTGGGACTAAATATTCTATTTTATTTCTAAATTCACTATTTTCTTCTCATTTTCCTATTTGAGAAGGATTGTGAACTTGAATCCTTATTATCATATATATTTTACATGTTGGAATCACGATTTTCGTTAGACCAAAACCCACAGGCATTAGTCTCTGCTACAATCACCAGAGTTAGGATCCACGAGAGACGGTTAGTCCATGTCGCGAAACACATGGGGAGAGTTGAACCCAATGTCCAACAATCTCCCCCCCAACGCAAGCCAGGTGAGTTTTGAACTCGAGACCTGTCGCTCTGATACCAATTGTTGGAATCACGATTGTCGTTAGACCAAAACCCACAGGTGTTAGTCTCCGCTACAATTTCTAGAGTTAGGATCCACGAGAGGTAGTTAGTCCATGTCGCGAAACACACAGAAAGCGTTGAACCCAATTTCCAACAGTACACAATTGGAAATACTTAGTTTTAAGTATAAAAATGTTTTCGCTTCAAAAAAAACATTTAAAAACGTTTTTGAATATTACCAAATATATTATAAAATGATGAAAGACAAATAAAAAATATATATAATTAGCGAAATAAAGAAAATAAAAATATACAAAAATGGTATAAATGATGAAATAACACAAGTACATATCACTCTCCATTGTCATCACCCTGATTGTATTCCTCACTTGGCATTATAACATTGTTGTTCTCAAAAATATATTTTGATCTAGGGTCATGTATTAATACGAACCACTAATCCCTATCCAACGTATTTGGGTAAACAAACACCTAGTTTCAGTTTTTGGGGAAAATATAAGGCTATATAGCTTCATGTCACATCTTTCTAGAGTTGATAGATATCATCCCACTATAACGATATTCGTTTAAATTATTACCATAAAAGGTGTCCCACCACTTGTACCTAAAAATAACACATTGGAGCATAGAGAATTCCACTTGAATTGTCTCTTATATCTTTCCAACATAACCTAACATCCCCTGCAATAGTTTTTGGTCATGGTGACTAGCACGACTCGACTTCCAATCCACATTCTTGTGTCATGCATCCATTATTGGAATCCTACATGTAAAAATGATGTCCATATGCCCATATAGATGGGGAAAGATGCACCTATAAAAAGTGAAAAAATCACATTGTCTTGTGTCTAATAATATGAACATAATTAAAAATATAAAATATATATAGATGTTACAATTCAAAGGCGCAGTATAAAGTTAAAAATTTACATAAAGAGATTATAATTGTTGATTTGTTGCACCAAATATCTGTGTTTAGTGTTTCCTCTTTAGCACGGGGGTAACGACCAGATGCACCATATTTCTCTTTGGCTTGATCAACAACTGAACTATTAGGGAATGTAATTGGAATATTTTATTTTAAATTATCAGAGTAAGGAAATATTATACCATTCAACCATTTGAATTATTTCATGTCACTGTCCCATTTCCTCCTTTTCTGTTCATACAATGCAACGCACGGTTTTGTCACTTCCATATTGAAAATAATGAATTTGTTGATGGCTTTAATTTTTCAATTCGTTGATGAAATCACACAAATATATATATATATATATATATATATATATATATATATATATATATATATATATATCTGTGTGTGTGTGTGTGTGTATGTAGTATGCATGAGATCAAAATATGCATTAACATGAAGTTCAATGTCAATAGTTACTATGTAGTGATTTGAAAAATGATAAGCCTTCACTTACTCTTTATCATGATCATATTTACATTCATTTCAAGAAGCTCCTCTTCTCTTTTGTCTTCATCCCTTTCATCGTCCCAAATTTCCGCACCTAGTGTGTTGTCGATCTATCTGATGTACTCATTAGCATAATAAGAAGACTCATACGATATATACCCCTCTACCATAGACCCCTCAAGTTTTTCTTTTTTTCAACCAAATTTTGGGTGTGGAGCCTGATTATCATCTTGACTTAGAGGTATTTGTTACAGCCGGGTGTATACCCTAGGAAGACTATACACCCCGCCATGTGGATGATCTAACGGTAGAAGTTATGTTTAATTTATGGTTTTTTCCCTAGAAGGAAACCCCTCTATTATATGAGGTAATTGTATTGTGACCGTGTGTTGAGAGTGTATTTTGAGCAAGAATAAAAGGGGAATGTGTGAGATATTAGAGGATATTATAGCAAATATGTTGTATGTTGTGTCCCTCCATTTTCCTCGATAATATAAAGGAAGGACTGGTTTTTTCTCCGTGGACATAGCCTAGATTGGGTGAACCACATATACGTATGTCTCTCCTATTTTATATGTTTTCTGTGTTTGTATTTACACATATTTTTATGTGTTCCATTTCTCTATAATATATAGTTTTCCAACAAAAAAATATTTTATTTTCTTCATGTACCTTTGTAATAAGGACATCCAATGACAAAAAACCACCTCAACTAATTCAACCTCATCTACTAGGTGAATTAGAAGAAGTGTGACAAAATTGATCAAAATAAAAGGGACTTGATATATCATGGAGGTGAATTATGTCAATATTGTCGAGAAAAATGCATTCAACATGCCAAACGTTGCTTTCAAGTTGTACAACAACATCCTTCTCCCTAGCTAAGCAGGCTTTGAATTACCACCAGGTCCAAAGAGAGGGGTAGTGGAACCAAATTTCAGGATTTTGAATAAGTTATAAGTGATATGAGCATCATCCCCTACCTCATTGTTTTGGAATTAATTGAACAAAATTGATTCCATGGAAGTCGTATCTCGTAAGTAATCATCCACACCAACCTCTATTTGAGTGCCTCCATTTCCAACTTATGATGAAGAACTACTATTTTTTTAGTGATTCTTAATTGGTGAATCTAGACGTAGTTGTAATTGAATAGGTGGTTAATTCAACCATACTTTGTATGTTTCCTCTCTGAGTCTTTCTCTTAATTCAACCTTCTCTCGAGTTGACATTGTAGTGGGGTGCACTGGAAGATGGTAGGTGGGTCATTCATCATCACTAGAATTCTAATTTCAAAATATATTGAATGTCATTAGTACAATATCAATGATATTAGTAAGCATGTCAATATATTTGGTATGTTCAAATTACATTATACCAAAAAATTATTACCATTCTTGATCTAAAATTCTGGATGGAAGATGTCATGTTCCAATTTGAAGGGTGAAGAGGTTGTCCATTTTCATCTACCAACTTCTTGCGATATGTTTCTCTTGGTAAGAGCTTCCAAAATTTTTTAAATAGAGGAATATTTTATGCATATGAACACGATTTTGATTCAATATCCTACAAATTTGAATACATTTTTATTCAAATTCATATGGATTAAAAAAAAAAATCAATTAGATAATCAAAATATAAAAAAAATCTGAACTTACTCGAGATAGAAAGGGATAACTTCATGAAGGACTTTGCTCAGCAATATGGAACAAGCTGGAATTTGAAGAATTGGCCATTTGATATTATTGAGATGTTGTCCCTACACTTTTGAAAAATCAGAAATGAAATTTTGTGTGTATATCTAAAATTAATGTCGGGAACCATATAACCACAATTTTAATTTCAATATAGTTTTCCAACCATTTTTTAAGAACAAGGAAAATTTAACTAGAAAATGTATACTATGAACTATTGTAATTCATCTAGATGTGTCCTAAAGGATAATTTGAGATTAATATGTCATTTTATGTGAAAATAAATTTCAGATAGCTTTTAAACTTGACTATTGTGCTTATAAAAACAAAGTGCACCAATGCATTTAGATAATTCTAGCACTGGGTTGTTCAAATAATACCTACACTAGTTTCCGACAATCTGAAGAAAAAAAATATGTTATCATATTGGTGCTCTTGTACAAAAATGCACTAATGTGTTTCAAACAAAAACAACACTGGTATGCCCGTGTTTCTGGATTTTAAAAAATAAAAGTGAATTCAACTATCTTGGTGCTCTTATAACAATTACAACACCAATGCTTTTAAATAAAAACCACATCATTATGTTAAAAAAATTAATCGCATCATTGTGTTAAAAACACTAATCACACTGTTTCAGAATTTTGAAAAAAAAAAAAGTATCATGTCGGTGTTTTGAAAACTTTTGGCACCCCGATAATGTTGATGCACTTTTATTATAAATGCACCAGTGCACTTGACTATTGAAGACACCAATGTTCAGATAAATTAAAAAGAAAAATTAAAAAATATATATATATATATATATATATATATATATTCATTCTTTTATTAAAATTTTAAAATGAGCAGAAATTGATCGTTAGAAATCTAATTTCATAAATTCTTTTAAATAGTAAAAAGTTTTTCACTATTTCATTATTTTTCCCAAAGGGGGTGATTTGCAAGAGATACATACCAAGAGCATTGTGCAACAGTAGAACACGTTGGAGCAACACAACTATTTAGAAGATGAAAAGCTGAAAGTTATGGTGATTCACTCAAAACCTTGCACAGTATAAATTTTAAATTTTATTGTTTATTTTACTAATAAAAAATAATATAATTTCTATTAGGTCTTAATTAAAAGAGATATCATTTACAAGAGAGACATATTGGGAGCATTGTAGAGCAGAAAAATATTTTGGAAGCGCAGAAAGATCAGAATTTGAAAGATATGGTGATTCACTCAAAATGCACGATAGCAAATTTAATTTTTACTATTAAATTTTTACAATTTTTTTAAATTTATTCACAATTCAAACAATATATATATATATATATATATATAATAAATTTTATATTTATTTGACTAGTAAAACATTTTACGATCTTTGTTCCTATTTAAATTTATTTAAAATTCAGAAAAAAATAAAAATAAATAAATAAATAAACCCTTGCTTCTCGTTGCAAAATTTCAACTTAGGGTTTAACTTCCTCTACCACTTCACAATTAGGGTTTTTAATTTTAGGTATTTTAGATTTAATGGCTTTATGTACTTACTATATGTAGGGTGTTTGACATGTAAAGTAGGGGAATCACTTATTGAATTAGATCCAAACCCTATCAATCATTTTCTTTAAAAACGGATATATGTTCCATGATGCGCCCTATGTAATATAACGCACTTGTGTGCCCTGTGTAATACAAGGCACTAGTATATTATAACATTGTCGATTCTATCAAATTTATTCATCGTTTCTCTTGGTGTAATATAAAGCATCGACGCGCCTCTTCCAAATAACAAAGTTAAATCAATGTGATGCATTTTTCATTCTAAATTGTAATGTCATGATTTAAAATTATTTTAAACAATAATTTTCCTTAACAGTGTCGAACAATGAAATACCTGGTGTGTTTAATGGGATAAACGCACTGGTGTGTTTATTCGGATAAATGCACCATAAAAACATTGGTTGTTGGAGCTCTTTTTGTCTTAAATTTATTTGATTTATTTATAAAATATATTTAATGGATTTTGTATTGAATGGTACATGTTGTATATTGATGAAAAATTTCTCAAAAGGTATCGAGTAACAAAAATATTGATCGACACAATGATAACATATCGGAAAAAAGAGTAGAAGGAAGGTTCTTTATAAATTATTTACAAAATTAATATTTTTGAACTATATGTAAGTTTAACTAATATTTATTGGTTAGTGTGTGTCATGCAAAGCCACAAAATGAATAAGTTCGATAATATTATTTCTAATCGAAGTGCAAAAGAGCGTAAAATCCTGGTAGAAAAATTGCAGAAGGATGAATTAGGTGAACGAAAAAATACTATTAAATATGATTTTTTTTAATTTTGATTAATAATATACTTAATAATATTAGATAACATGTTTCAAACAATCTATTAATTCATACATGTTCAATTTTCTACTAGGAGAAACAAAGGAGGAAAATATCAATGTCCTTCTAAGAAAAGATAAATTATAGGGCATGTAAATGACGAAGAATTAGTCCTTAGCTCATTTGGACTAGAATTGGACATTAATGAAAGGGGTTTTATTTCTTAAAAAACTATGAGGGATCTAGAGGAATGAGCGTATAGACATACTTTCCACTTACAATAAAAAAATCAATCCAATGATTCTAAGAACCAAATTATATCTAAACTACAGGAAGCGTTTCAGAGCAATGGTCGATATGACATGTCAGACTTGCAATTTAAAAAAAAAAAAAAAAAAAAAAAACAATAAAAAAAAAGAATCATTCAAAAGGTAATATTCCTAATTAAAATTATTGTTAGTGTAAAATCTTATCACAAGTATACAAAAATATCCTACTTTAGCTACGTGTGATGAATATCCCTAAAAAAAAAATGACTCTGTAACTCTTTAGATATACAATAGACAATTGGAACAAATCCTGAAAAAACCCAGATCTATGCAGTAAAAGTAGTTAAACAGCAAAAAGAAATATTAACTTATGAAAAAATAACTTCAAGTATCCAAGAGACAAGACAAGGTTAAAGAATAATTTTTTATATTATAACACTTGGTGAAGGAAACAAGTAGATGTTACCAGTCCCCCTCAATGGGATGGATTCTTGGTTGTCCTCAATGCTTTAGCTTCAGTAGTTTCTCTCTCTCAATGGTGTAGAAAACCTAAAGCATGTGTTGAAATCAAGTGGGCGCTCGAATGGAAAAAGAAAATAATAGTTACAATGAGAATGATCAAAGTGAAGAATGAATGGAAAAACCCTCCTATTTATAAAAAAATATTTATTTATCCTTGATAATGGTGAATAATAAAATATTATTAATCAAGATCTAGATCTAACCGTTTGGAATATTTTATTATATTTTGTTGGAGGGAAAAAGTATTTAAGTTGGTTAAATACCTTTATTTAGAAATAATAAACAAATAAATGATTTATTTATCATTTCAATAATGTGATTAAGGAATAATAAACAAATAATGATATGTTTAATTATTACTAGATGATTTAGTCAAATTTAACAAGGATTAATAACTAAATAATGATTTAATTAATTATTCCGAGAGAAAAATAATATAAATAGTGATTTATCTAATTATTTCTCATAATTTGGTTAAATATGACGAGGAATATTATTTAAACAATGGTTTAATTAATTATTCCTAAAGGAAAATCAAAGAAATAAGGATTTATTTAATTATTCGCCATGGGGTTTCTTGTTTTGACCAAAACTAACTTAATTAAATATGGTTTATTAAATTATTTCTTATAGTGAATGTAATTTTACTATGGTAAAATTGGTCCTACATGGTGTAGTTCAATCTATGTAATTAGAAATGGGTAGATGACCAATGTTTGGTGATAATAATGATTTCGTAGAATTATATGTATATATTACTAAAAGGAATTCATTTAATAATATCAATTTTTGTTATATTTAGTTTCCATATATCAATATAAAAAATAGTTATTACTTTTTTGAGGAAGATCCAAAATCCCAAATGATCAATTAGTAATATGTGAGACATGCCACTAGGAATGTCCAAAAAACGTGTACAAGTAGATGATAAAAAAATGTACATAATTGCATCACAATATGGGCAATCTCAACAACAATGTGATACAAATAATTTAACATTAAATATTAATTTTGAATTTTTATCTTGTAGAAAAGAAAACCAAATGGAACTCATTCAACGCATAAAACAAGAAGATGAGAAAGAAAAAGTTTGATTTCAATGTTTGTGAGTAATTGTTAATATTTCCTTATAACAATTCAAGGTTTCACTTTTATATATTGTAAGTTGTTTTATAACAACCATTCTTGAATATCTTCAAATATATGCTTACATACAAAGAAGAGCCATCGGAATAATTGAATTACATTGGGTTAAATATGGGTTGTGAGTATATGTTGGCTTATCAAAAATTAAGTGTGGAATTTGTAAGTATCTACATTGTTTTACTTCCTTAAGTTTATATTTAATAGAAAAAAAAATCCTTTATATCAATTATATGTTTTATAATGGGGTTTAAAACAAGCAGGAAACAATGTATGGAACTACGCCAACAGAAGACTTGTTGCAACAAGGCATGAGACTTGGTTTTGAAACCATGTGCATAGTATATGATTCAATTCTTTCTAAGGTACATTACTAATTGATTTACATTGATGTACATTATTTATTTCAATTTTCATTATTCTCACCAATGTAGATACAATTATTACACTTTATTTTTATGTTTGTAGATGGAACAATATCAAGAAGATGAAAACAATAGATGCAACCAACAAAACATTCCTCAAAATAACCTAAGTCATGGAAGTAGCTCGAACACTAACAACAATTCCAATGAAGATTGATGATCTATTTGTATATCAATGCAATTTGGTGTATTTTTTGGAATAAATGTCTAAGAAAATCATACATTTTGTTTAATGTAATGAACATAGTGTCCCAATTGAAATAAAAGGGGTAACCAATAGAAATCACATTTTGTATAACAAAGAGCCTCTTATTTATATATAAGAAAATACATTTTAATTTATTTTATTGTATTATCCAATGTTGTTGTGAAATGTTACGCCATTTTTTAAATATATAGATGATTAAATATTATAATGAAAAGATGTGAAATATGATAATATTAAAAATTAATCCAAACATCATATAAAAATGCACTAATCAAATTTTAATTTATATGAATATTTTTATAAGATATATGTCAATTTTTTGATTAATAATGAATTTTTAAAAGTACAATAATTGCATTATCATAGGTCGATGTTTCCAAAAAAGAGAAAATATCATATAAAAAAATGGTGTGTCCATAATACAAAAATGCATTGATGCATTATGTTATATAAAAGCATCGTGATGACATTTTTTTGCATGAGTGGTGCCTTTTTGGAAAACAACAACACCGGAGAATTTATTTCTTCAAGCACCAATATTGTTTGTAATTAATGCCCTGGTGCATTTTAATTCTTAACAGACCAGTTATTTCATAGAACTAACACCATGGTCCTACAAAATATTATTTCAAGCCCTGGTGCATTATGAAAACTAACAACATCGATCCTTTTATAAAACTAATGCATCGATGTGTTTATAAAAACAATACACATCGATGCTACAATTAAAAAAAAAAAAACATCGAGACTGCAGTTTTTTTGCGTGCCCGGTGTCGTTCTTTACAAGAATGCCCCGGGGCATTTTTTATCTATTAGCAATGGTGTGGTATATATTACACATTGATTTTCTTTGCATTCAATTTCTTAGTGTTGTTAGTTATGTATGCAGCGTGGTGCATTTATATATGTAGTTCACTAGTGCTACTTGTTCCATGAAGTGCACTACAAAAAAAAAGCATCTGCTAAAACCTCTCATCGCCCAGAGCTTTTCAGTCATGATGAAGTTTTATTATAATATCCATTAAAACATCTGCTATCACAGGATATTTTTTTAGCAGATGTTTTTTTGAAAATTTTTATGAATTTTATAACACTTAAAACCTTCACTATAACCTCTACTAGAAGGTATTTTACTTGTAGTGTCTTAGAAGAAACCAGGATCAAGGAAAAGGATGACATTGGATCACATGAAGAGTCTCAATCCTTTATAACTAGAGTGAAGAAGATAATCAAGGGAATGTTTGGAAAGTACAAGAAGAAAGATATATCCAAGGTTCAATGCTTTAAATGCAATGAGTATTGACACCGCAAGAGGGGTTGTCCAAACTAGAAAAACAACAAAAGAAAGGAATGAACCAAGTCTCACATGGCTGAGGAAATGGGAGAATGAGAGAAGAAGTTGAAGAAGGAATGGTTGAAATATCTTTACTATTAAATCAGGTATCTTGTCTTTCAATTTCTTTGTGAAGTTAGTCTTTCCTATAAGATAGTATGCAATGTTTTTTACATGATTTTGTATATCATAATAGAGAGAATCATGTGATAGTACCATACTTAGAGTCTATTTGGTTAAGTTTCTTTGTAGAAATCATCTAGTCTTTAAAATATAGATAGATCATTTTTCATATTATTCATTCAGGAATTATCTAACATTATGTTAGAGGTATTCATCTTACTAAGATGGATCATTATGATCCTACAAGTGTTCGAAACATTTGAGCACTACTCGGGGGGAAGGAAGGGGGGGGGGGGGGGGGGGGTTGAATCAATAGTGTGATCTTCTTAACAATTTTTTCCTTTAATTAATTTTTATTGAATCATACATATATGCATCATAAAAACATTAGATTATCCATGAATATAATCATATGAGCAGCTAAATAATAAACCATGAGAGAATCATAAACATAAACAACACACAATCACATCATCACACATGAGACATAATGTTTCTGGTGGAAACCCTTTCGGGAGAAAAACCACTATTCTTGTTGTTTCTCTACTTTGAATTTCTATTATGTCAAGAAATTTATCTTTTACATAGTGTGATTTCCCATCATGATGGAGACTCGACGTCATATACATAATGCTAACTCCCATTGGCTAGGACACTCTATACTACTGATCATCACAAGAGACTCTATTCTCTAAATATCTCTACAGACTGCCATCCTCTGAAGCCCACCACTATCCCTTGATCCTAGCCCAAATACCATTGGACTATCGAACCACCATTGGGTTGAGAAACTTCTTCCTTTCGCTAAAGCTTCAATATCATTTCTCCACCTCCATTAAGTCATCGCTTCTCACCACCATGCAAACCTCCTTTCATCTATTTTCAAAATACATCCCAACACACTATGCTCAATAATAAATAATCTCTACATACATGCTTTCAATAGAAATATATCATGATCAAATAGAATATAAACAAGTAAAAATGTGGCCGCATAAAAAATGAATACAATTAGGCCTTCACAACAATAGAATGTTGCATAATAAAAATAACATCATAAGACACATGGATATGTGCTAGATGCATCAAAATATCCTGCAAAACAATTGTGAGAGTGACCATCAAAACACTACCTAGCAGCATACAACAACTCTCCAATTAATCATTACTCCAACAACTTCAAATACCAAATATCTTGAATCATGCGTCAGATTTGGACAATATGTAGTCATCAATACTAATGGACTAAATCATTTATGCTCTACTCAAGGTCTGAATCATAGTCTCGCTATTCTACCTTCTCTCCGCACATACACTCAACATCTAACTTAATCATCAACCAAAAATCTCACAATGCAAGAATTTAAAACATGTAGGGTGAAATTGAGCTTGGGGCTAGGATCAAAGGTGCACAAATTGGACCAAATAAATCCACTAAGGTCACTACTAGTGCACTAAATTAATTCACATCATGAGAGAAATTTTTCAAACCATTTGCGATATTTTTCACTGATTCTTGAAGCCTCTAGGAATTTCCAAGTTAATTTCCTTTCGAACAGCGCAAGAATTGCGGAGAAAATACCACGAAAACCGTCAGTCACTCCCTTGAAACTGTCTAAAATTGACTGGGGCTATATATGCTCCCTTGAGCCTGTCACCATGTGACTATAGAATTTCATTCGCTCCCATAGGCTTCTATGCATTCAAATATGGCTAAAACTAAGGAAAATCATCAATCCTACAACTCAGGACCTCTAGCATTTGTTCCATCCTCTTATCCAACATTTTTACTAGCCTCCAGAGTTTTTGCATGGCCTCTAACACATCTTCAAGTATATGAAACATGGCTCCAAAGTGTCACTTCCAAGTTGAACTAGAAGGGCCAATAAAAAAGGTTGGAAAGTGTACCAACAATTCCTCCACTCTCCATCAGACCTTTGATCAAGCTGCAACACATGTGAAGGACCTCTGCAAAATTAGTATCACATAATGAAACCATCACATCACTACTAAAATTAATCCTCATAGGCATAGACATGAAGACCTAATGGGGACCTAGTTGACAACTCAACTGGTGTGCCATGAACGATCTCCATCACATCTAATGTTATGAAACCATCTCCAAAAATAGAAGAAAAGAGAGATCAACGCCTTAGAAATCAGCCACTTCAAGGGGTAAAACTCCTTTACATTACATAAACGAACAATTCTTGGATGATACAAATGAAAAAACCTCCTTTCTATATATAGGAGTCCATGGAGTCACAATATAATCCTATCTGACATAACAATAACAATGTAAGGGCACAACAATAACAATAGTGGCTCTTATGGGGCACAATAATAACAATATGGGGGATATTGGGGTACAAAAATAACAATAAGGGGGCTAGACTAATAGCAATAAGGGACTAAACTACTAATATAGGGACCTAAAATGCCCCTCTCCTTCAAAAAAGTGTTGTCCTCAACACTTGAGTAGCTTTGGGTGCTTCTGTATAAAATTTGCATCCCCCATGTGGAATCTCCAGTGGGTAAGTTCTTCCACTTGATGAGATACTCTAAAATTTATCGATTTCATAGCTATCAAGTTCTTATTTCCATGATTTATTTAGGTTCCAATATGATTTTTCCTTCCTCTTCAAGTTTTGGAAATATTGTTTGAACTAGAAGTTTCTCACCTATAACCTTCTTTAAGCATGAAACATGGAAAATTGGGTGCACTCGAGAAGAAGAAAGAAGCTACAATTTGTATGCCATAGTACCAATATTTTGAAACATCTTTTAAGGATCATAGTACTTTGGCGATAATTTATTATCCTTCTTAACTTTCTTGAGAGACATTTGTTTGTAGAGTTGTAGTCGTAAAAATACCCAGTCTCCTACATCAAAAATTCTCTCGCTTCGATTGATCTGCCGATTGTTTCATTCCATTTTGTGAAAAATTTATGTTATCCTTTAAGATTTAGATAACTTGTTGTTGATGCTCGATGTGATCTTCCACTACTTGAGCCTTAGAATTTTTCCTTAAAGATGATGTGATGGACGGTGGATGATATCCATAAAGTGCCATAAATGGGGTCATTTTTGCTGCGGTATGGAAGGAAGTGTTATACCACCTTTTAGCCAGAGGTAACGACTTGACCAATTGTGTTTGTTTATCAGATAAAAAAAAACGAAGAAATCCTTCCAAACATTTGTTCACTATCTCAGGTTTCCCATCGGTTTGAGGATGATAAGATGAGCTATGAGCTAGTTGAATACCCAAACAAGAAAATAATTCCATCCAAAAATTTCTAGTAAAAATGGGATCTTTGTCACGTACAATCATATTTGGGTTTCCATGTAGCTTTTGAATTATTTTCATAAATGCAGTAGCAATTTTAATTTCTTTAAATGGATGAGATAATGTACAAAAGTGTGCATACTTGGTAAGCCTATCAACTACGACCATGATAATAGTCTTTCCCTCAGACTTAGGTAAAACTTTGATAAAATCCATTGAAACCTCCTTCAAAGGTTGACTTGGTATGGCTAAAGGTTGTAGAAGACACGACGTCTTAATTGTGTCAACTTTATTTTTTTGGAAAACCAAACACTCTGCCACAAACTTTTGAATACCTAATTTAAGGCCATCCCAAAAAATTCCTTCTTCACCCTATGGTAAGTTTTTAAAAATCATGAGTTTCCTCCTAAGGGAGAGGTGTGCAATTCCAAAATAATATTTTTTTTTATTTGGGAATTATTACAAATATATAAATGATCTTTGTACCATAATGAATCATTTTTTAAACTAAATGTATCAGATGTACTAGTATCTTATTGTAACTTTTGAATGAGTGTCCACACTTCTTTGCAACTACTTTATGGTTATGGGTACTTTCCATTCCTTAATGGATTTAATTTTGTTAGGGTCTACCTTAACACCCTCATGAGATAGAATATGACCCAGATATTCCACCTCTTGTACTCCAAAGAAACATTTGGAGGTTTTTACATATAATTTTTTCTCCTCCAATAGTTTGAGCACCGTGTCAGCATGTTGACCATGATCCTTCCAAGACCTGTTGTAGATTAGTATATCATCAAAAAATACTAACAAAATGTTTTTAAGGAAGGGTTTGAAAATGGAATTCATCAACCCTTGAAATTTATAATGTGCATTGGTAAGTCCAAAAGGCATGACAAAAAATTCATAATGACCCTCATGACTTCAAAATGCTATTTTTGGAATATCTTTAGTCTTCATTCTAAGTTGATGATAACTTGAACAAAGATCCAACTTGGTAAAATAAATTGCCCCATGTAATTCATCCAATAATTTTTCAATCACAAGAATGGGAAATTTATCTTTGATAGTGAGCTTATTGAGCTCCCTATAATTCAGACACATGCGCCATGATCCATCCTTATCATGCACCAATACTATTGGAGTAGAGAAAGAACTTTGACTAGGTTGAATTATACCAGCCTCCAAAATTTATGCAATCATACCTTCAATTTATCTCTTTTGGACATAAGGATATCTGTAAGGCCATATTTTTTGCGGAACACTTCTTGGAATCAAATGAATAGCATGATCATGATCACGAATAGGTGGGAGTCCTTGGGAGTTTCAAATACCTTGGAATGATTTTCCAAGATTTTTTGGAGATTTGGAGAAATAGATTATTTTGATGTTGGAACTTCTAGTGAGCATAATTGTGCAATTACGCCTTGTTTCTCTTTCTTAAGAAGATTTTTCATGACATTAGAGCTTATTATATTTCTCGGCTTCCATGTGATACCCTGGAATATGGTGGGTCTTCAATCCAACATTAGATTTGGAAATCATGATTAACATTTATTTTGTTCTCATCATGAGTTTCCTCTACTATCTTTTCGCGAATAAGAATCATTTCTTGTATCAACTTTGTCAAACCTTCCTTCAAACCTTCCATGTCTGCTTTTATATAATTCTTCATGTCATCCATGTTGTCTTTCATGTCATCCATATTAGCTTCCATGACTTTATTAAAAACTTCCATTTCATTTTTTGTTTCTCTTTGTGAGAGTGAAAGTTGTTGCACTTGCTCTTGTAATTTTGATATATCTTATTTCACTTCTTCCTCTTCGTGTGTCATATTAGAACCTTCTGAGGGCTTAATGGGTGTTGAATTATTCTTAGGGGTAATTTTAGAATCCAATAATGGTATCTATGCTTCAATATGCCCTTGGAATCACTTCAAACTGATTTTTCAAACAAGACTTATGCAATTTGAAAACAAATACACACCTTTTTCTTTCTTTTGAAGAGCTCCATATTGAAACTGTTGTATCTCTGTAATTTTGGATCCTCAATATTTGAAATTTGGTGTTGTATTATCCCATTAAATCTTCTTTAAAATTCCATGGGTCTGACCTGATTTGGAGTATTCAAGAAAACGTTATGCCCAATCTCCCACAATGACCTAATTATGGACTATTTCAGTAGAGCTAAATTGTATGTTGTTCCACGTGTCATTGTTTCCTCCTTTAGCTCTAAAATTGATACAAAGGAAACTACATTTCGTGTGATTTTGGACACATTTTATAGAATTCCAATCTGATTCTTATAGAGAGAGTTATGATGATTTTCCCAAAGTCACCTCTTTGAGATGAAATTCAAGAGTCTGCAAAAACCCTAACTTCCTTAGATATTATCTCTGAAAATTTTGTGAACCAATATCTGAAATTTTTACACGATGTTCCTCACGATTTCTTTGCAAATGGGTTTTTTTTTTAGCATCGGAACCTTCGTATCAAAAAGGTTATAGCGAAAATTCCATGATGACCTGTTTGAAGCAGTAAAACCCTAGAATCCAAAGCTTTGATACAAAATGTTATGAAACAAGCTCCAAAAATAGAATAAAAGAGAGATCAATACCTTATAAATCTGCCACTTTGAGGGGAAAACCTCCTTTACATTACTTAAATGAAAATTCTTGGATGATACAAATGACAAAACCTCCTTTCTATATATAGGAGTCCATGGGGTCACAATATAATCCTACTAAACCTAACAATATTAATGTAAGGGAACAACAATAACAATAGTGGCTTCTATGGGACACAATAATAACAATATGGGGGCTACAAGGGTACAACAATAAAAATAAGGGGCTACACTAACAACAATAAGGGACTACACTAGTAACATAGGGACCAAACATGTAGCATCATCCTCTACCTTTAGAAACACCATCCAACTATCTTGCAACATCAACAAACCATCATGAATTTTCTATCAATACACATGCCAACTCCTCAAAGACCATCATGCTACCACTAACAATCATGTATTTTCCATTAAATGTGGCATCATGATAGGAACAAAATCAATACCAACACATATTGACACACACAATGGTCCATCAATATACATCATCATGAGGTTGACATAAGTGCACGACTTCAATAGTTGACATCAATGGAAACACAACCATCTCATTGTCAATAAATCAATACCATCACACATGCATATGACAAGTAGTACTATGAACTTGTTGACATCAATTCCAACACAAATATGCCAAAAAAATCCCCCTTAGGCATTGATGTCAACCTCATAAACATGTGAGGCTATCTCTATATACTATCCAAAACTAAAACTACACTCAATCCATCCAAATTCTCTCAAAATTATCTCCCCCTTTGACATCAATGGAAATTCAACCATATGAATAGGCATCAAGAACTGAATTACATATTGGAGCATACATATCTACATAGATTAAATATAATGCAATAAAAAATAATCCATGACTCCAAATAATCAAAAAACAATATATATAACCAATCATCATCTATCTATCCACATATCAATAGCAGGAACAAGAAAATATATCCAAGCGACATTTAAAGCAACATACGAAGCAATAACTACTAGAAGCAAACAAGATCATGCCAACACAAGGAAACTATCATCAACATATACAACATCATATAATAGCAATAATGAGCATCATTAAGTATATGCATAAAACATGCATATGCATCATCCAACAGTCCTCTCCATTACAACATCATATGAGCATCATGATAAAAGGTTAACCATACACAATCTCCCCCATAACTACATAGCAACAACTACCAAAATATCTCATCACATGAGGCCAATAACACCATTATCATAGCATAGTATGAGGAATACCATGAACACCTCCAAGCGGATCATAATTCCGACAATGTAGTTTCAAATAATAAGAGAAAATAGTACTCCCACTAAACACATGCCATCTCCAAGCTCAAGACGTACCAATTTTTGGGCTTAAAATTCTGCTTCTACTAAAAACAATGCTTCCTTTGATAAATAGAACCACCATATGGGTTGAGAATCCACATGACCATGACTCAAGTGACATATACAATGATAAATTCATGGTTTTAGCATTGATACAATAGAAATCATACATGACCAATATATGACCTCATGAATCATGGCTATATGACCCAATAGATAGTATAACATACGCACATGGATCCATGAACATATTACATGAATACATCAATGAAATACATGGATTCTATAATCATCTCCTATGGATGTAACACCCTCCTCCCACATTTACCCAAGCTACTCGGTCCACTAGGGTAAACATGCGACAAGAGGCTACTATGATGTGATTTGACTGCCCCCCATGTAAAGTTAAGGAAGTGAAACCGACAAAGCAAAACAAAATGACCTTCAAAACATGCTACAAAATTTCTAGGAGCCAACCAACATTTCTAGAACACCAACCCCTAAGGAGAATTATCTTTTCACTAATATAACTCCCCATTCATTCCCTTTACAAGTCATTCAAGTGACTGTAGGCCTCTAGTCGCTCCTACATCAATGGCAAGCCATTAACTATGGAATTTTTCATCTAGTTCTGTGCCAGCGACCCCAGATTCTTTGCCACTTTTTCAGGGCCATGACTCAGGCCATTGCCTAGAACTTCATGAAATATTTAGAAATGATAAATAAAATTGATACAAAGGTACTAATGTAAACATTTGATGAATGACTTGACTAGACCTGTATTATCCATGACAGGAATTTCATCAAACATGTCACAAATATGCATTCTACGGGTCATAATAAAAGATCTGAGCATAGGGATCTCATACTTATCTAAGAATCTCTAAGAAGCATTGATTCCTTATCAAATTAGCTGCATTATCATCTATTAGGCCATATATTCATTGCTCACTCATTTAAATGTCAAAACATGATGTGATCCATACATCATTACTATCCTAAAACATACTCATAACCAACATATAAACAACAAAAATAACAAGGATACAACAACCATAAATGCGACATATGAACCAACACATTTACACATGAAATACCAAGGATAATAAACTCTTATTATGGAATGAAAAATCCAACCAGGTTTGGGACTTCCACATACTACCCAACCATAGATTGGCTCAACCAAATATTTCTTTCATCCAATCACCCCCGTGTCATATTCCAAGAATGAATGTGAGACTCATAACCAGAAATCAACCAGGGCTTCCCAAGGCTACACCACCTAACCCTCATCAATACAACGAGTCTCTACCATAATCCACACTGGATCACTGGGCCCTAAAAAAGCATGTATACCATCGGATTTCTCCACCTACACTGTGAGGAATTTTCATGTCTCCTAGTCTCTAGGCTTTACTGTACATCCCGCATACAACGGTCAAGAATCCCTAGACCTAATCAAGACTCTACCCTCCACTATTCAGTGAAATCCCCACTGGATCACTAGGCCTGACTGAGGGCACACACCTCTAGGCTTTACCCATATATCCTTCTATTCTTCGGTCAAGGATTCCTAGGCCCACTAGGGCACACAATACCTGAATTTACCGCAGCCCACACTTCGGTTCAAGGGTTATTAGGCTAGTATATTTACCGCAATCCATAGTCTTGTTCAAGGATCACTAGGACATGTGTTCATTCATTTAGATATGATCTCACCTAGTTTCAAATCCATTCGAAAATCTAACTCAACCAAAACATAAGAACCCCATCACAACATGGTTATCTGTAAATAGAAAAGTTAGGTTGAAAAACATTGTCACGCATGGAAAATCCCATGCCAATGACAATAAGAGAACCAAGAACAGACATGCATAACCATGCATGCCAACTCTTTGCAAGGAAATCACACATGTTAATCGATACTTGCAAGTAAACATGTTGTAGATGCTTCATCATTATCTTCCTTGCTTGATTTTTGCTTCCTCTTTGCCTTCTTTTCTGTTCTTGATCCAATGTTGCAGTACTCCAAGAAAAATCTAAGTTTCCAAGAGTGTGAGAGACATAGAATAGAGAGAGATATCCAAAACTAAACATGACAAGAAGGTACCAACTGATCATCAAATTAATTTTTATTAATGAGGACTCTATTTTCTTCAAATTTTCATTATTTTCCTTCATTTTCCTCCTCGCATGGAACCTGCCACCTTTCACCTTCCTTTTCTCCTAATTTCCATTATTTTGATAAATAAAATGCCAATTAATGTCACTTTTCCTTATTAAATCCTTTTTCATTTCCTTTGCCAATTTCCTTAGCCATAATAAAACACAGTTACCGATCAAATGGGAACTATTACCTCAAAACGGGAACTCTAGCCCAAAAAGACTAAAAAAAACATGAAAAAAATGCCCCAAAAACAAAAAGTGTGTATTCCAGAATGCATTTGGTTTTTTCTCAAGGTCAAATTTCAACATTTTATAAAACTGTGCTAAAAATGAAATTGTTTCTTGAAAAAAGGATTGAAAAAACACCCTCGAAAAAAAACAAGTTGATGTTGGAATAACAAAAAAAAACATTGTCACACTTTTGACACATTGTAAAAATGGAATTAAAGACAACATATTAGGACATTGAAAAATCACAAAATTCTAAAAATTTTGATTCATGATGTTAAAGATAAACAAAGTCATGTCTGAAGGCCTTATCATTTCGAACAATTTTCATCCATGTTGTTAAAGATAAAAATATTTTGACTCTAAAAAACCCTAAAATTGTAATTGTTTTCAACCATAACATTAAACATAAAATTGTGTAGTGCATAAAAACCTTAATGACAAGTTGTAAATATCAAGTTTTTAAATCTTAAGTTTTCAACATACTTGAACCATGAAATTATGGAGAAATTATATTACAAACAATTTTTAAAAACGAACAACTAAATGAAATATTTATTATTCCAAGAGTAATTTCAATTTTAAAGGATAAAAATATATCTCTTTTCAAATCTTAGCCTAAGACAAATTTAAATCTAATTGCAACCAAAACCTAAAAATCAACCATCAAAACAAAGTGTCCCCTTTCAATGAGGCATATAATTTTTAAAAATTTTAAAAGTATCTTATACCAAATGGTAACAATACATAATATCATGGCAATATCACTGCATAATCTAAAAATTCAACATTAATTTCTATTTTCTTTTTTACTTTTAATCAAAATATCAACATTGGTATATTGAATATAACATAAATTATTTTTGTAATTCATTGTTGCGTTGTGGATATTATAAAGAGATGAATTCTTCATAATTAAAACATATAATCCAACAAACATAGAAATGTCTCATAACTTCATAAAAAACATATGGAGGTCAAAATATTTATTTCAAGTTACCATGAAAACATCAATTACATAAAATGTCTTAGACTGTTATTCAAAATCAGCCATAGGTTCTGGCACAGCATCAGAACTTACATCTTCAGATGAATGAAGCAATGCAGATGAAGATGATTCATATTCATCTCTTTCATCAACTAATGCTCCATCTATGTCAACATGCATGCCCACCATTTTAGAGTTCAAAAGTCTTTTAGATCTACCACTACATTCTGCAGAGTCCCATCTCAGCAGTAATTATTCTAGTAGCAATTTCTTCAAAATATTTATGGTCTTGAACCGAAGAGTTCCTCTCTTTATCAAATTGAATTCATACACAAGTATGTCAACATCCTCCAATTTTAAGACATATGTACAACGACGATTTATATTTGTGCCCTTTCTTTTTATCTTTCTGCCATTTTTTTTTCAACTACCATCTCTGGTTTGTGCACACCATTGAAAGGGTGGGTACTTTTGGCATACCAATGTACATCAATAGTTGTAATATATTCATTTTCATTAATGACCTGTATAACCTTGGCAATACAGAATGAATAGCCAAGTGGATCTTCATATGCTAACACTGCTATCATGCAACCCTCCTTAACATCATGCACAGAAACCCTATAAAGGTCTTTCATGGCTTCACATTGTGCACGTGATCTTATAGAACCAATATAGATTTCTCTTTCCTCTACCTATGGAGAATTAATAATAACTTGAGACTGTTTTCGTTCAACAATGTGTGTTTCCTCATGTTCATTTGGCATATTTTGTGGCCAAAAAAATGAAGTCTTCAAAATCATATCCTCATTTATTGACCTTGAATTCATATCACTTTGATTACTGAAAAAAAAACTCCCACCAAACTGAATCAACAACATCGAAGTACTCATATGTATCTCTAATATATATTTTAATTTCCTCCAGACATGCAGAATAATTTATGTCTCTCTTATGCCTTCGTGAATTATTGAGTTTAGAAACTGACTATAATAACAATATCTTTGATGAAAATATTGGACGCTCTGGAATGAACTTCAAAAATGCTAAACCTGATGATGGCCCCCATTCTCCAATAGTTGAATACTTCTTGCCCCATATAAGTGTTATCCCATCAATTTTTTTGATATTAAATTGATGTTGGAAGCCAATTTTTATTAAGTTGTTCAATTCATTTATCCTCACCATGTGATCCCAAAATAAACCTTCGCATGTCAATAGTTTCTTCCAACACATGAAAAACAGGCTTTGGAATGTAAGATTTCTTAATACATTCAATTAATGATGGTAGGATCCCAAAACCTTTCCTGCTCAATTTTACTGAACAACGACTGAAAATTTGATCAATATGATCATGAGTATGCCCAAAAAGAAGGAAACCAACCTTTATCTTTTTAAAAATTCCCAATTCAATAAGCATGTTTAGATACCCAAAAAGAACTTGATTTTTGTTTTCACAGCTTGTGTTGTCTAATTGTACATACAAAACTTCAGGAAGAATACCAGACCAATGAGTAACCACATCATGGATTATATTTATGGTAAGATTTGCATCATTATGAATATTTGGAGCTATGAAGAAACCCTTGGAAACATCTTCTCATTAAAGACCATACAACCAACCAAGTGAAACTGAATGAAATTTTCCTCCTGTAATTTTTTTGGCGTTCAGAAAAAATGTGGTAGAAGTGTTTTATTTTGGTCCATACCATCAATTGTCAAACTTGAATATTTATTTGGATTATCATAACACTTCTTTTGATGTTTATCCAACTTTTTCCTTTCACTTGTTTGCTGATTGCGGTGCTCTTGAATTTCTTTGACAAAGGAATATGTACATAAAATAAAAGAAACATATGAATAAATATATTTTCATAGTTGATAACTATCCAATTTTTCAAAATAATTTTTTGAACACATACCTCTTTCTTCCCCTTGACATTTATATCTTTTTTCGTTGAGAGAAGCACATGTGCTGCAAACCCCCATCCTTGTCTTCTTAGGAATACAGACATTGTTGCATTTGTTTTTCCATACCGTTGTAAAATATGAATATGTAATAAAATTACCAACTCCTTCAGCAGTTTCTGCATAATCTTTGTATAAGCTGAATATTTCTCGTCTCGAGAAATTATCTGGAATATATATTGTGTTTTTATTTGGCATACACATTCCATGATTTGAAAAAAAGTCTTTCATCCATTATATATCAGTATTTGCTAACGGCCCAACCTCCCATTTATAATGTACTTCTGAATAATATGTGGGATCCTTTTCCATTTTTTCTTGGATTCTTGACAAACAAGACTTACCAATTGAATGCAACATTTTGAAATCCTTTTTGCAGAGCAATACATTCCCAATATGATAATCATAACCTGCTAGTGTAGATTGCATGAAACCCACTAAATATGAATTTTGAGTATTTTTATTCATTGACAAATATATTTTCCTTTTCTCCAAAGCAAAGTTGAAATCCATATGTTTCAAGTAATCCCTTCGACAGCATTCACTTGAAATCAAATGAACAAAAAAACTTATTTTTGTGAGATATGTTGTCCTCACCCTTGCATAACTGGAATTTTTTGGATTGATATGAAAAGGTCTACTCATAGTCCTAGTTAAAATATTTTCTTGCAACAAATTCATCATTCCATTATCCTTTGTAGAAGCAGTTTCATTACCATTAGGAGGAATATTATCCCCACTATCATCATTCTCAACATAGTTAAGGAATTCATCAGCATCATTACCTAGAAAATATTCATTACCATCCTCACTTGAATAAAACATTTCACAAGAATCATCTGCGCTTTTTAACCCTGACTCAGACGAAATTCTTCACCATCTTGATCCATGCTTTCAAATTCTTCCATCGGAGGATTCAGTTCTTCATCACCATGAGTGTCTTTGAAACAGTCACTTAGATCAAATTCATTATTCAGATTTGTGCCTCTAAAATTATCATTTGTACTTCATCCTCCCCTTCCTCGGTGGTGCTCTCATAATCCTTTGGATTAGGCCTAAGTGGAAGCTTTGAATCTGTATTCACTAGAATTTCTTCATCCTGCCCCTCCCCTTCCTCACTGGTGCTCTCATAATCCTTAGGATTAGGAATAAGTGGATGCCTTGAATCTATATTTCATTAGGGGAATTTTGAGGTCTAAAATGGGCCTCCTAAGGAAATTATAAAATAATAATGGAAATAATAAAATAATATTTGATTACATCATCAAATTTTAGCGAGAAAAAAAAGAAAAAACTTCTTTTTCGACTCATATTTTCAATGTATCTCCCAAATGTTTTACTCAAATTTCAAGCAAGAGTACTTATTGGATGAAAAAATTAATTCCTCATCCAAGGAGTACCCATGTTGCATACTTTCCATGGGTATTTCTACCTGAAAAATGAGAAATACATTAAAAACGTGATTTCAATCACGGTTTTTTTATGTATTTGTCATTTTTGGGTAGCACGGTCCATCAAAAGTATGCAACATGGGTACTCCTTGGATGAGGAATTAAATTTTTCATTCTGTTGTGGATCATTTGCATATTCTTTTATTTTCAATTCTTGAAAATATAAAAAATTATAAAATTGTTGAAAATATGTTAAAGTATTAAAATTCTTATACTTTAGCATAAAAAACATTTATGTTGATATATTGAAGTTAAAATTTTAAACACTTTAAACTTTATGAAAGTGGGTTCTGCATTTATGTTTAAAGATCGATCAATTCGTTGGGTGGAAAGCATTGATGATTTAAATTCTTATCAAAAAGCCCAACTCGCAAGCACAACCAGCACACAAGATAATAAGATGAGTGCCTCCATGGTGACAGGGTTGACTACGAGGACAACAGAGATGAACGGTGGAGATTGAGTGCGGGGGCACCAGCCAAAATTTTCCTCCGTACCTCGAGACCCCTCACAGTGATGTAGGGTGCTGAGTTGTTCACAGTTGTCTTCCACGTCGGGTGAAATCAACGGCTCGTTGGTGCGTCATGTCAGCATTAAATTTTAATCCATGCCACCTATTTAAACAAAATTCGCATTTTTTTTCAAAATATTTGTGATTAGTAATGTCCGAAGTGTCCTTAGACACGTAATTTTATTAATCACAAAAAAAACAATTACATTGGAATTACGCAAGAGTTTACACTCGAACAACAAAAACACTCTTGCAATGAGCTATTTATAAGCTCAATGTCCTAACTTCCACTAATTATGGATCACGTATTAAATAAAAAGTGTCCACTTACTTTAAATGACCTCATATCTATTCTACTAACTTTATTCCTAACTTAGAGCCTAGGAAATGACTCTTTTCTAGAGTCCTATTTTTAATAACAAATTTCTATTTCTAAGTATCTGAAAATTTTATTAAATATTCTAGAATAATAATTATTAATTTAATATCTTAAATTAATAATTATTTTATTCAAACTTTATATCCTATGATAATATTTATTTTTGGATCATCTAACATTCCCCCCTATGATCCAAAGATACATTACAATAGATACCAAGTTCATCCCTGAACTTAGTAAATTTTATTCTGCCAAGAGGTTTCGTGAAAATGTACGTGCGATCTTACGATACACTGGCTTGATGACGTCCTTTTCAATGAGAGATCTTATATGATGATACTTGGTGTCCACACGCTTTGTCTTTGAATGGAAAACTGGATTCTTGGCAAGCTTTATTGCTGATTGATTGTCGATGAATAACGAAGTAGCTTATGCTGGAGGAATTTCCAAGTCCTGTAAAACTCAACGTAACCAAAAAATCTCACATGTTGCTTCCCATGCTGAAATGTACTTTGCTTCTGCTGAAGAAGTGGCCACTGTAGTTTTCTTCTTGCAACTCCAGGAAACTATAGCTGACCCCATGTTCATTAAGTAACCTGAGGTTGATGCCCTGTCATCAATACTGCCAGCAAAGTCAGAATCTGAAAATCCACCAAGTACAAAATTTTTAGTCTTTTTGTAAAGAAGACCAAAATCTTTTGTTCCTTGGATATATCAAAGAACTCTTTTGGTTGCATTCCAGTGGCTATCTAGTGGTTCCTGCATAAAACATGAAAGAATACTGACTGCATAAGATAGATCAGGACGAGTGGTTGTCAAATAAATCAAGCTGCCAATCAACTGTCTGTAAGTAGTGTTGTCCACCTTTCCCCCCCCCCCTTCAAATTTTGAAAGTTTTAAGTTTTGTTCCATAGGGGTAAGGACATGCTTACAATCATGCATTCCAAATCGCTGAAGAATTTCTGCTGCATATTTACTCTGGGAAATGAAGATCTGATGTGGACGTTGGAATACTTCAACTCCAAGATAGTAGTGAAGTAGTCCCAAATCTGTCATTTTAAAACCTGCATGTAATTCCTTTTTCACTTGTTCAATGTGATCATCATTGTTGCCTGTGATGATCAAATCATCGACATACATAATGAGAATGACCAGATATTTTCCCTGTTGGCGCACATACAAAGTATCATCAGATTCACTGCGATGAAAACCAACTTTGCGAAGGTATTCATCCATTTTGGCATACCAAGCGCGGGGAGCTTGTTTTAATCCATATAAAGCCTTGATTAATTTGCAGACTTTATGTTCTTGCCCTTCAACTTCAAACCCTGGTGGTTGTGTCATATATACATCTTCCTGTAAGTCCCCGTTGAGAAAAGCACTTTTGACATCCATTTGATGAACTTTCCACCCTTTCTGAGCGGCCAATGCAAGTGTTAATCTGATGGTGTCCCATTTAGCTGTAGGTGCAAAAGTTTCCTCATAATCAATGCCTTCCTGCTGTGCAAAACCTTTAGCGACAAGTCTTGCTTTATACTTGTCAAGTTCACCATTTTGGTTGTACTTAACTCTGTAAACCCATTTGCATCCTATGGGTTTAACGTTTGGATGAAAATCAACTAGTTTCCAAGTGTGGTTATCAATTACTGCTCGATATTCATCAATCATGGCTTGTTTCCATTCTTTATGTTTGACTGCTTCTCTGTATGTGGAAGGTTCAGTAAAATCATGTGCTAGCAAGGCGAAAGTTGCTTCACTTCTGTTTTTTTGTCTTGTTCCTATTTTATTTTGTTCATCAAGCTTTACATCTTTTAATAGTTGAACTACCCATTTTGGAAGTTGTTTCTCGCTTGTTTGAGATTATGAGAAGTCCCCATCATTGTAAAGGGGATTAATGTAAACTGATGTTCGTCGTTCAGGCAGTGAATTTGGAGAATCACTGTCAGAAGAACTGCTGCTGCTTGGAGACGCTGATGAACTGCTAGAAGATCCAAATCATTTTGTTGAAGTAGATGGACTTGATGACTCATCTTCAGAGGAAGGAAAATCAAGTTCATACCAATTTGGTGAAGTTGGTTGACTTTGCATATTTCCTTTCCTTTTACTGCCCTTAGTTTCTAACTTGTGAAGAAGATTTTCGATTTCTTCAGCACTCTTACTCTCTGTTTCATCAAAAATGACATCCCTGCTCACAATAAATTTTCCATTTGTCAAAAGATGATACCCTTTCTTTTCATCTGAATAGCCAATCATGGTGCATTTCAAACTTCTTGAATCAAGCTTAGTTCTCTTTTCTTTGGGAACTAAGGCATAACAAATGGATCCAAAAACTCGAAGATGTTTAACTTTAGGTTTGAAACCAAACCAAGCTTCATAAGGAGTGATTCCTTCTAACGAAGCAGTTGGAGATCTGTTTCTTAGATAGACAGCTGTATGGATTGCTTCTGCCCAATATGTTGGACTTAACCCTTTGAAAGTTAACATGGATCTCGCCATGCCTAACAATGTGCGATTCATCCTTTCTACGACTCCATTTTGCTATGGAGTGTAAACATTTGTAAGATGCCTTCTGATGCCATTTTCACTACAATAAGTTTTGAATTCATTTGAATTGAATTCTCCCCCATTATCTGTCCTGAGAGTACCTATATTTTCTTTGACCTCATTTTCAACAAGTTGTCGAAAAATTTTAAACTTCTCAAATGCTTCTGACTTGTTTTTCAAGAAGTAAACCAAATTCATTCTGCTGAAATCATCAATAAATAGCAAGAAATATTTGCAACCACCTAATGAAGTTTGTAGTGGACCACACACATCACTGTGAACTAGTTGCAGTAGCCTGTTTGCATGCCATGTACTTGTTGGAAAACTTTCTCGACTCTGTTTGCCATAAATGCAGGCTTCACATTTAGCATTTTCCTTGTTGAAAGTTGGAAGTCCTTTAACCATCCCTTGTTTCTGCAATTGAGAAAGACTATCAAAATTCAAATGTCCATATCTTACATGCCATAATCTTATAGGTGAAATTCCTGTAGTAACTGCCCCTACAAAATCAGAATGCCTTGGAATAATTGTCCCTTTCATCCTTAACAGTTTTTTGTCTTCATATCCTTTCATTACTATTTGGAATTTCTGTTTGACTGAATTAATCTTAACTAAGCCATATTCCATAATTATTTGATGTCCTTATTGTCGAATCATGACCAAAGACAACAAATTTTTCTTGAAGGTGGGTACATACCACACATTGGAAATCAATTTTTCTCCAATGTCAGGGAGAAAAACTTTAACTGCACCTTTTCCATAAGGCGTATGTTTTGTATCATCTGCTAGAAAGATGGAATTAAGATGGCACTCTTGAAAATTCCAAAATAAATCTCGTCTATAGGTCATGTGCTGAGTTGCTCCTGAATCCAAAATCCAAGCATCTTCATAATCACTCTTAATATAAGAGGAAATTTGGATTGCTGGTGAAGAAGTGAAGACATATTCTGAGTCATTATCATCTTGATCTTGATCATTTGAAAACTGTGTTGAAGGCTGTTGAAACTTAGAAATTTTATTGATAGATGTGCGACAATTTGAAGCATAGTGACCAACTCTGTTACATCGCCTGCAAAAAATTTGACTCAAATCGGTGCCTCTTCCTTGAGACTGTCCTCGACCTCTGCTTTGTCCTCTGTTTTGAGATTGTCCTCTCCCTGGATTCTGTCCTGTGCCTTGCTGAGATCCTCTGTTTTGATTGTTGCCTCTGCCTTGAGAATTGTTTCTGCCTGAATTGGAGCCTCTATTGGAGTTTTTTCCTCTTTGTTGACTGCGACCACGACCTTGCGCTGCTTGATTTTGATTAAAAATACCTTTTCCTTTGTTTTGGAATTGTCAGCTGAAGAGTTGCTAGTATTGGCCTCTGTGAGAAAAACATCTTCACCAACTTTCTTTTTCTTCCCAAAAGTTTTATCATGTTGAGTCAAAATTTCACAGAGCTCATCAAAATTTAACTTTTCTAACTTTCCAGTTAGTTGTAGAGTTTCCAAAAAATGTGTGTAGGAAGAAGGAAGTCCAACAATTAAAATTGTGACCATAAAACTATCATCTACTGCTTGAAAACCAGCATTAACAATTTCCTGCTTAATATTCTTAAGTCTGGAGATGTATTCAAGAATATCTCCTTCTTCAGTCAATTTTTGATGCAAAAATTTTAATTGTAGGTCAACTCTTTTTGATTGAGGTTGAGTATCAAACAACTCCTTAAAATTTCTCAAAGTAGACAATGCATCTTTAGCATTTTCTATATGGACATACATTTCATCATTGACAGAAGATTTAATGAGAGCTAATGCTTTGGAATTTTTAATTTCCCATTTTGCTAGTGCCGCTACATCTATAGGTTTATTTGGCTTTACATCTCCATCACAAATATCATGCCATAGTTCATTATAAACAAGAGTGCTTTCAATGAGGCGTTGCCATGTTTTGTAAGATTTTGAGCCTTCAAGTTTGTCAGAATCAGAAAAGAAATTAATCAACTTAGACATTGTAGTGTTTAAAACTTCACACCACGAATCAAGCTCCAAAAAATATCAAGATGCGCAACACACGATGCAAAAAATGATTTATCAGGGCTTGGCCTTGACCCTCGAATATTCATTGAAACAGGAGAAAATTGATTGAGCTTTGCACTTGGCTCTAGTCAATTTCTCAAATATTACAAGGTAACTTTCAAAATTTGACTTTTACAATAATGTTCTTGCACAATCTGGTAAAAAAAAAGTTACCCCCCCTCAAAGTAAAATTACTTTGAGTTACAATATGACTCCTTATTTCTCCAAAAAAATAAAATAAAATTGTCTCCCTCAATTACAAAATATTACAATGTTCTTCAAAAAAAAAAAAAGTCTACTTATTTCTCCAAATTCCTCCAAATTTGCCACTCCCTTATTTTCAAAAACAAAGAATTTCCTTATCTCTCCAAATAACATTACATAAAAAATATATATATATATATATATATATATATATATTATCACTCCATTACAAAAGAAAATACTTTAGTGACCCTTTTACATGTCCACTTTTTAATTTCGCATTTGCATCTTCAAATTGGCATTCTTTTAAATAATGATCTCCCAAAGGCATTTGCAGTTTAAATAATGGCATTCGAGTAAAAATTATACTGTGATCGGTCGATTGAATTCATTGCTGCAGGGACCAAATAGTGGCGCTAATCCCGTTCAATTCATTCAACACTGTTGTAATTCAACGCTGCTTTAGTTCAATTCAATTCAAAGCAGCTTTAATTCATTCATTTAACGTTGCTCCTCTTTAATTGAACGCTGTCAAACGCTGCAAAATATGAAAACGCTGACTCTTAAATATGAAAACGCTGCAAACAGGAGTAGACAGCTGCAAACGCTGTCAAATGCTTTGCTGTGTACGCAGATCGTGTAGTCTGTAGAAAAATCTACACGTAAATCGAATCCATAGAGGCTTATTTTGGCAATGAGGTGTATGGGCAGTCTGCTACAGCGTTAACCGACAGAGACACAGACCAAGCATATCACGGCTGAACGAATCCAATGCGCTTTTCAAAACACGTCCTCTTGTCTTACTGCTGTGGATAATTCAAGTGATATCTTAAATAAACAGAGTTTCATCAAATCAATGCCGCTAATTCTTTACTATTATAATGAACTTCTCTTGAATGGAATTCGATTCCTAGAAACGGGATCGATTCATTTAAATATTCTAGCAATTTATCAAAAAATATCAAACGCTGATATTGGTATCGATTACCAGAATTGGTGTCGATTCACATCTGATATAGAAACCAATTACTTTGTCCCTCTAAAAGGCTGAGAACTCTTTCAGCTCTGATAACTTCCAATTTCTTTTGCTGATCAATGCAATGGAGTTGAGTTTTCCAAGAACTAGTAGAGCTGGAATCTCCTCCTCATAGCATTACCATAGCTCTGATACCACAATAATGGTCGAAGTGTCCTTAGACACGTAATTTTATTAATCACAAAAAAAACAATTACATTGGAATTATGCAAGAGTTTACACCCGAACAACAAAAACACTCTTGCAATGAGCTATTTATAAGCTCAATGTCCTAACTTCCACTAATTATGGATCACTTATTAAATAACAAGTGTCCACTTACATTAAATGACCTCCTATCTATTCTACTAACTTTATTCCTAACTTAGAGCCTAGGAAACGACTCTTTTCTAGAGTCCTATTTTTAATAACAAGTTTTTGTTTCTAAGTATCTCAAAATTTTATTAAATATTCTAGAATAATAATTATTAATTTAATATCTTAAATTAATAATTATTTTATTCAAACTTTATATCCTATGATAATATTTATTTTTGGATGATCTAATAATTAGTTTGTGTTGCGTTCTGTTTTAGTTTTCTGTCACCCTAGTAAAATTGACCACCCTATTTGTTGTTCTTTGTGGTAATTTTCAGACATGGCTAAGCGTTCATCCTTGTCAAGTTCTGCTAGTCATATCCCTCTCATGGACACCGAGGGGGATATTCAAGATACCCTTTGTTCTATAATTCATCTTCTATTTTATCATCAAGTCATCTTGAATGACAAAGCCTCCCCTTTTTATACCGCCATGTCAAGTCTGGAGTGCTTTCTGCATGTATCCCAAAAACCCACCTTTTTCCTAAATTTATCTATTGGTTGGTGTCAGTCATGTACCCTGGGAAATTTTTTGTTATGAATTGTCAGGGAGAGAATGTTTTGCAAGTGTCTACCCAGCTAACCCACCAATCCCTTTGCTATCTTGACTCAGAGTCATCCGTTCAGTTCTCCGATGATTCTTTAGTAACCTAATATGATACTCTTGCAGGTGTAGAGTTTAATCAGTTCATATACTTTTTGAAGCCAAACACGAAGCAATTTCAGCCGGACAATAAAGAGTTTGCTATGGAGATTTTTTATGTAGAAATTCGACCAGTATTAAGTAGCATTGCGAAAATTCTGGGCAAATATGATGATAGTACAGTGGATAAATCAGTCTTGGGGATGTTTTCCATGATGACAAAGCCAGGAATAGTGTTGGATATTCCATCATATTGGTAGGAAGTAGTTAATTCACAGCTAATGAGCCTTTCATTAATAGGTTCTTTTAAATTTCTTTCATTGATTTTCTACTTGTTCTTATATCAAAATGTGGAAGAATTCATGCACCTAGGTCTGAATATTATGGATATAAACAAGAAAAGGAAATCAATAGTGTTATGGACAGATGTAGTAAGAATAGAGCAAAATGAAGCTGGATTGTTTTATTTTTCCAGTTATTTCATGTCAATTGCATATAAAATATTGAATGGAGTTCCTCCTCCCTATTTTTTACCTAAAGGTTAGGAATATTTTCATTTAGGAGTAAATTGCAAATTTGGAGATTGGTTTGTTTTTTAGGATTACTCTGAAATTAGGCTCTATAGATCGAGTGTTGAGCCTTATAGACTTCCAACGTTTGTACCTATGAGGCTATTTGCCTTGGAATTTATTCGATAAAGCCTAAATGTTGATCAGGTTCACTTTGTGCCCGTGAAAAAGTGACATATGTACAAACTACCCATGACTATAGGCCCTTTCATATTCAATATGAGATTGGCATTTGAGGAGGTTACTAAAGTGTTAGATGAGATGCATATGATGTTGGGGGAAATTTGCGCTTATGATCCTCACAATGTAATTTCGAATAGAAGAATTGAGAATGGGTATTCAGCTTTCATTCATGAAAGCAGGCCAGATTTGGAGAAGGTAGCACATAAAGGTGTGATTAGTTCAGCAGGTTCAAACATTTAGAATTCTATCATATCAGAGAAATCAAACAAAAGAAGCAAAGAAACAATGATTGATTTAGTTGATGAGGATGAGGGAGTTGAAAAGAGGAAAAAGTTTACTGAAGAATATACATCTAACCCACCTGGTTTTTCTTTACATTTGGGAGAAGAAAAAAATGTTCCTGCTTCACCCAAGAGTCATGTAATTTCTCATGAACAAGTACCTCTGATCAAACAAATTTTTACAAAAATTGAAGAAAGGAATCAGAAGATGAAGGCTAGCATGGAGGCCCAAGCTGAATATCAAGTTGCTCCAGGTCAAACAAGACTTTTAACTATCATGGATCTTGAGAAATATCAATTCATAATTTCCCTGCCATATCCTACATACATGTCAATAGGTTCTTCTAACAATTTCAATACTGTAAATGTGACTGTATATGTGAAGAATATTCCCCTACCAGATAAGATGAATTTACATATGCAAACTTGTTAGTTGAATGTAAATGACCTGAAAAAGACCAATGCAATGGCAATGAAGGCAGAAAATATGTTGGGAAAGTTACTTAAGAAATAAAAGTTAGAGAAAGCTAACTCAAGAGCTTTAATAGTTCAAAATGATGAGCTAAAGAAAATCATTGTAAAGATTGGATTGGACCCTAGTGACAAGACTTTTGTACAAAAATTAATGCAAATTGCTGAGGAAAAAATATCTACATTGAGGAAAAAGATAAAATTTCCTACAAGAGAACATTCTATGGCTACAGAAGTTGTAGAGGTGGAGAAGGAAAAGGAAAAGCTTTCACAGCAACTCATGCAAAAATATGAAGAAATTTCCAAAATAAAGAAAACTGCAATATCACTGCAAAATCATATTGATAACCATAATTGTAATTTTTTTTCCTACAAGTAACGAAGATCCACAAGCACAGATTTCTCAGTTGAATACTGAGTTGTAGATGACTGAAAGAGATCGGAAAAAGGCTCAATCAGATCTTCATATTGCAACAAAGCTTATTCAAGCCATAGAGAATGAAGCTAACAAGTACAAAATGGATATTCAAAATGATGATGCTAAGATTAAAAATCTCAAAGAAAGACTGAAAGGAAAAATTTCATTGATACAAGCCAAAGATATCATTTGGAATGATATCATTTCATAAATGAAATCAATTTGGAGCTTTTTTTATGATAGTTGCAGAGGAGAAAATTCTTATCAGGGAATGTGAAGAACCAATCATGACAGATAAATAGAAGGCAATTAATAGAGATATTTGGGCTAGAAGGTTCATTGAGTTTATTAATTCTAAAACAAATCAGGAATTAGAAGAGAATGACATTAAAGACACGATCTTATATACAGTAGAGATCAATAATATGATTGTTAGAAATGACCATAGAAAGGCTACAAAAAAGAAACTGATGGAAATTAAAGAAGCATTAAGTCAGTTTGATAAGTTATTTGACAGATTAACAAGAATAGGTCTGCCATCATGTTGGGGAGATGAAAGAAATATTTTTCCATGGGATTCTTATGAGAATTTTCTAGTTATGACAAAAATTAAAGTTGATAAAAAGCATGAAAAAACGCAGGTGCTTAAAGGGGAAACAATGGTCAACTTTCTGCAGAAACATTTTCAGCTACTGTGGTTGGTAAAAACTCTTTTCACAAAAATACCATCCTATAATCAAATTAGTGCACTTGGATTGGAGTATCACAATCTAATACATTCCCCCAGCACAAAGGTAGAGATATGGAAAAAGTGTAGAGCTTGGACAATAGACTTGACAAAAGGGTTTTCAGCATCAAACAAAGACAAATCAGCTGACCAAGGAAATGCAGCAACATCATCAGCAATTCCTATAGATTAGGATATATATTTTTACATTATATTACTTTTTCAAAGACAATGTAATTGTAATAAGAATTTTTCAAGGCATGTAATAAACAGCCTCTGAAGTCCTAAGTAGTTGTGGTAGTTAGGATTGGTTACAGCAGTTCCAAACTACTTTTTACTGTATTTAATGTAATTTTCAAGAGGAAGAAAGGTTCCAAGTTTTGGGACCTTCGGACTATTATTTGGTACTCAGATATTTCAATGATTAAGGAATGAGTAAGCAAGTTTCTAGCATCTATTTATGTTGATATATATCTAATTTTACATTATGTATTTTCTTTCATTGAATAAGAAAAAGTAGTGAGCAACAAGTTTCTTTTTACCTATGTAAGGAAGAGTTAAAATCCTTAATTGGTGCTCCTTTTTTTTAACTATTTTCTTCATAAATTCTTCAGAAGTTTAAGATGATATATTCTGTGTGACAACATATCAGTTTGAGCTTCTTTCTTTCATTTCTTCTAGTCATTTCATTCAACATTAGAAAATGGTAGCATTGTGAGACATTCATTGTGTTTGATATCTAAGGGTTTAATTGAAAATGCTTGAAGGTGATTAAAACAGAGACAGATATTTTCGTGACATAATCATATAAATTTCTTAAGCACTGATTCCTTTTCACATCTGAGGGATTGTCTCTTAAGGTACAACATTAATTGGCGTTGTTGCCGGGGAACGAAGAAGCGAAGTTTTCCCTGGGTTTTGTTAATATTTCCTCTGGTTGATCAGAGAGGAGGAAATACTAAAGTTTTGTTTTCATTTTATAATTCTGGCTCCTAAGAGGCCTCACACAAGTCAGATACCTCTTAGAAAAAAGCCCCCATTTTTTCATATCTAGAAAATTTAGTTTCTAAAAAGGGCCAGAAATCAAAAACATTTTCTACACTTGATGCCACAATGCTTGCACCAGGCAGCAGTTCTCATACCCTTTCATCCAAGGATATTTCTCAGAACAAGAATTCTTGCCCTCATCCATTCATTTCCAAGAACCAACATTAGAAGAAAAATATTTTGAGTCTGTATCATTTCCATTCAGAGAGACTCAAACTAATAAAGTTGTGAGTCCTTCTGCTATTTGTTACCAACCCCTTCCCATATCATTTGTTCTACCCCATTCATCCACACCTACAACTAGTAATCATATTCCCCCTACTCAAGGAGCAGTCAATCAAGGCATAAACATGGCATCCCCTGCTTTCTTGATGAATAGATATGCACCATTAAATCTTCCCCTACCAATGAATGCAATGCCTCAGGAGTATCTTAAGTTGCTTCCTAGATTTACTGGTGAAAATGAAATAAATGCAGAACAACACTTGCCTTTGTTTTTCACCTTTTCCAAAAATTTCAATGTAGAACATGTTGATGTTGTAATGAGACTTTTTGTGCAGTGTCTAAATGGAGAGGCAAGAAAATGGTTCAAAGGATTACCAAATGGCTCAATCAATGATTGGGATTAATTAGAAAGAAATTTTATCCAAAGGTGGGGTGAAAAGAGAGATCATGGTTATTCCTTAATAGAATTTAATGCTATAAATAAAAAATTAGATGAAAACATGAGAGATTTCATCAAAATATTTAATAAATTGTACAATATTTTTCCTGTAGAAATGGAACCTCCTCCTATTGGAGCAAAGGTTGTTTTTGCTGGGGCATTTGTATCAGATTTTAGTTTTACATTGAGAGAAATAAAATCACCCACTCTTGAAAAAATTCAAATTGATGCCTTATAGATTGAGGCAAATATTACTACTCCTAGAAAAGTACAAGAAAAACAGTTAGTTCAAGATAAAGGAAAAGATAAAGAGGATTCATCACAAGATTAAAGGATCGATGACATGACTAAGGTTATTAAAAATTTGTCAAACAAATTAGTAAAGATGGAAATGGATAGAAATAAACATGTACAAAAAAAGAAGAAGGGGTTTTTAATCCCCAATTCAAAAAGCAGCCCCTGCAGATTCGGCGGAGGGAGAGAAGAGATCAGGATCAAGTTCAAGCACCCTTATATATAGAAGCAGCACCATCACTGTCTGTTGATGATGATCAGAAAGAAGATGAAGATAAAATTTCTGCTATGTATATGGAAGATGGTGAAACAGAAGAAGAATGTGAAAAGGAATGTGCAAAAGAATGTAAAGAATCTGATGTTTCATTTGATCAAGAAGAAATGGATGATTACTGCAAACAATTTACTGATTTTATGCAAGAAGAATTGCATAAAAAGTATGACTTGAGATCAAAGAAGAGGTTGAGAACTCAAGATAATGAAGAGAAAGAATCAGAGTCAGTACCTTCCCCAATGGCGACTCCACTACGGAAAAATTCAATAAAACAATCAGACAATGGAGAAGTAGCCTATGAATCCAGTAAAAGAAAACGAGAAGCAGCATGCTGAGGCTTCCCAAATCAAGTCTAATGACTCTAATATTTTGGAGAATATTGTTACTGTTCCTAAGCAACATGCAAATCCAAACAAAAATAAAAAAGAACCTGAAAAGTTGACAAAGAAAAATCAAACTTTCATTTTGTTGAAAGAGTTATAAAAAGTTAAAATACAAGTATTTCTTCTTGAGTTGGCTAAAACACCTGGTTATAAGAAAGAAATTGCAGAGTTTATTAATCTATCTCAGTCTGATGAGGTGGGTGATATTGTGAATTTGCAAGAAGAGAAGACAGTGGTTACTTTTGGGCCTCATGTTGAAGAGGTAGATTCTTCTGTTCCACCTTTTTATATATCAGTTATGTTGCATGATTTCATTTTACATAATTTTATGCTAGATTCTGGTGCATTACATAATCTTATGCCATTTTCTGTGATGAATGAGCTAAATTTACAAATCACTAAGCCATATAGAGACCTCTATTCCTTTGATTCAAAAAGGGTGAATTGTGTAGGTCCTATCAAAGACATGGTTGTTTCCTTAGCTCAAATTCTAGCCAAGAGTATTATGATGGATGTTGTAGTCGGAGATATTCCGGTCAGGTTTGGTATGTTGTTGTCTAGATCCTGGGGAGAAAATCTTGGAGGTGTCTTGAAATTGGATTTAACATATGCATTTCTATTTTTAATGGGGAGGAAAGGAGGTTATACAGAGAAACCATATTTCTGAAAACTACCACCAAAAAAGATGCAGGTAATTCCCCCTTTTATGTCCAAGAGAAGGAGGATCTCTCTTGTTTCATGTTGCATGAAGATGCAAAATTTGCTAAAGACTCAAAGGAGAAGCTCTCTTCAACCAATGTACATAAGGAGCTGCATTCAAATAAAATTTAGAAGTGTTATTTCGATGGTGAATTTTCTAAAGAGGGAACTGGAGCTAGATTCATATTTATATCTCCTAAAGGTAACCTTTCGCCTTTTTCCTTTAAACTATGATTTGAATCTAATAATAATGTGGCTGAGTACGAAGAATTGATTTTAAGCCTGCAAACATCCAAACAAATGGGGATTCAGTCTATTTCTGTTTTTGGTGATTCTGAATTAATAATAAGATAGATTAAGAATTGGTGTCAAACTAAGCATCCCAGATTGAGGTCCTATAGAAATGAGATGTGGGATCTATTTGAAAATTATTTTGAAGCCTTTAATCTTTATTTTATTCCAAGGGAAGAGAATAGAATGGAAGATTCATTGGTAGTTGCAGCCAGTACATTTAAGCCACCAATTAATCCAAGGTTGAGATATGAAATTGAGTTGAGACACGGGCCTTCAATCCCTGATAATGTAAAGAATTGGTAGGTTTTTGAGGATGATGAGGAGATTAATCAATTTTCAACAATGACTGGAAATTTTGAAGATATTCAAATTTATTTAGAAGTTGATGAAAGTGATCAAAGTGATATTTCTAGAAACCTGAATTGGAAAATTGGTGATCAGAAGATAATTCAATTAAACGATAATATTTTTCCCAGAGGTTTGGTACCTCTTGAGAGATTGTTTGGTGCTAATGATGTGGCAGTAAATCAGAAAAAGGTATCTCAGGATGGAGAAATGGAGGACTGTAATTTAGGAACTCAGCATGAGCCCAAAATGGTCAAGTTGTTTAAAGGAATTCCTAAGGAATATAAAGAAAGGTATGTAGATCTTTTCAAACAACTCATGGATGTGTTTGCATGGTCATATGAAGATTTAAAGACTTATGATCTAGATATTATTCAGCACAAAATACCACTGAAATATGGGGTTAAGCCACATAGATAGAAGCTCAGACAAATTAACCCAATGTTACTTGCCCCAATTGAAAAAGAGGTAAAGAAACTTTTGCAAGCAAAAATCATAGTTCCACTCAGATATTCAAATTGGGTTTCCAATCTGGTACCAGTCAGGAAGAAAAATGGAGAGATAAGATTATGTGTGGATTTCAGAAATTTGAACAGAGCTTCTCTGAAGGATAATTATCCTTTGCCAAAGATGGATTTTTTTCTGCAGAAAGTGAGTGTAGCTTACAGGTTGTCCATGGTTGATGGTTTTTCTCGATATAATCAGGTAGTTGTAGAGAAGGAAGGTCATAAGAAAACTGCTTTCACCACACCTTGGGGAACTTTCATGTATGCCAGGATTCCATTCGGCCTCATGAATGCAGGACCTAATTTCCAAAGGGCAATGGATATTACTTTTGTGGGTGACAAATTTGTAGTCATTTATCTTGATTATGTTACCAATTTTTCAGGTTTTGATTATGAGCACTTAGAGCACCTACAAAAAGCTTTCTTGAAATGCAGAAAATTTAGGTTATCATTGAACCCCAAGAAATCCTTGTTTGCTCTAGAGGAAGGTAATTTTCTAGGTCGTATAGTTTCAAATCAAGGTGTGAAAATTGATCCAGTAAGGGTTGAGGCTATACAAAAAATTCCACTGCCTAGAAGTAAAAAGGATATCCAAAGGTTTATGGGGAAAATTAATTTTCTGAGAAGATTTGTTCTAAATTATGCTGAGATTGTCAGGAGAATAACAAATATGTCGAAAAAGAATGCTAAAGTGAAATGGTTCAAGGATGCAAGATAATCTTTTAGCAGAGTTAAATAAGCTCTCCAAGAAGGTCCAATTTTGATCAGTCCATATTACTTGAATCCTTTCCAAATATTCTCAGTTGCATCATCCTCCACTATTGTTGTTGTGTTATTACAGAAAAATGAAGAAGGAAGTGAGCAACCTATAGCCTTTTTTAGTAAGGTCCTCAAAGATGCAGAGCTCAAGTATAATATCCTAGAGAAGAAGGTATATGCTTTAGTTAAATATTAAAATCTTTCAGGACTTATGTACTTCATTCTCAAATAGTAGCATATGTGACTAATTATGTTGTAAAAGATGTGCTAATACAGAGTGATGTGGAGGGTAAAAGAGGGAAATGGTTTGCCAAAATCCAAGAATATAATTTTGACATTAAGCCTACTAAGTTAGTTAAAGGACGGGGACTAGCTAAATTGCTGACAAAATCTAGTTTCCAAGCTTTAGGAATTAATTTACCTGTACCTTTAGATGAAGTAGTTGAGGAAAATGATCAGATTAAGACAAATTTAGCAATCAAATAAAAATTTCTCTACTCGGACTGGTATAAAGATATTATCCACTATTTGTGTTCTTTTCTTGTCCTCCCTTAATCAATAGAGCTAAGTATAGAGCTCTAAAACTTAAAGCTCAGCCTCATGTTATAATTGATGCAAACTGTATTGGAAAGATTTTTCTGGTGTCTTACTGGTATGTTTGACAGAAGAAGAAACAATGGAATTTATCAAAGAATACCATGAATGCTTGTGTGGAGGTCATTATAGCTGGAAATTAACTGCTCATAAGATTCTTAAATCAGGTTTTTATTGGCCTTCTTTATTTGTTTATGTATACATAGTTGTTAGAAGTTGTCAGAAATGCAAATTGTTTGCAAAAAAGAAAAGGTTAGCTCCTTTACCTCTTCTTCATGTTTTCATTGAAGAACCATTCAGAAAATGGGGATTGGATTTCATTGGGGAAATTAATCCACCATCGAGTGGGCAGTTTAAGTGGATTCTAACTGCCGCGAATTATTTTACAAAATGGGTAGAGGAAATTCCTACTAGAAAAGCAAATGAGTTGGTAGTAATGAGGTTTTTAGAAGAGAATATTTTCAGCAGGTTTTGATATCCAGTGAAGATTGTAACAGACAATGCTCAGGTATTCAACTCAGTCAGATTCATAAATTTTTGTCAAACTTATAATGTGATATTGTCTCATTCCACAGCATATCATCCACAAGGAAATGGATTAGCAAAATCATCTAACAATACATTGGTGAAGATCTTGAAGAAAAAAATCAATGAAAACCAAATGAATTAGGACTCAAAGCTGATTTTTTCTCTCTGGGAAGTGAGAAAGACTACTAGAAGATCCACTGGTAAGTCAGCTTATGAATTAGTATATGGTACTCAAGCTTTTTTTCCCACTTAGCTAGAAAGACTAGTAATTTATTTTCTTCAAGAAGCTCAAGAGGAACCTAATGCATTGGTAAGAAGACTGAATAAGGTGATAGAATTGAGTGAAAGCATAAATAAATCTAGAGACAATTTGGTCACATATCAGGAAAAAATGAAGTCCATTTTTGATAGGAAGGCAAAGGAGATCATGTTTCAAACTAGAGATCTAGTATTAAGATGGGATACCAAAAGAGAGGAGAAAGGGAAACATGGCAATTTTTATCCTTTATGGTATGGTCCTTACAAAATCACTGAAGCTAGATCAAATAATACTTTTATGTTGGAAAATCTTGATGGAGAAGCAGTAGGGCTACCTATGAATGGGCAGTATATGAAACACTATTTCCAGCACTGAAAATAGCCAGTTCATCATTGTACATATTCACTTTTCCCCCATTGTATATTTCTCATCAAGAAATTTTTGACTCCATGCCTGAAGTGAAGGCATTGATCTACAAGTTCTTAGTGTTCCGTGGAAAAAACATTATCCCCATGTGGAGCCAGATGTTGTGGATCATTTGCATATCCTTTTATTTTCAATTCTTGAAAATTTAAAAAATTAGGAAATTGATGAAAATATGTTAAAGTATTAAAATTCTTATACTTTAGCATAAAAAACATTTCTATTGATATATTGGAGTTAAAAGTTTAAACACTTTAAACTTTATGAAAGTGGGTTCCGCATTTATGTTTAAAGATCTATCAATTCGTTGGGCGAAAAGCATTTATGATTTAAATTTTTATCAAAAAGCGCAACCCGCGGGCACAACCAGAGCACGAAATAATAATATGAGTGCCTCCGTAGTTGACTGGTTTGACTGCGAGGAAAACAAAGATGAACAATGGAGATTGAGTGCGGGGGCACCAGCCAAAATCTTCCTCCGTACCTCGAGACTCCTCGCAGTGACGTAGGGTGCTGAGTTGTTCACAGTTGTCTTCCACGTCGGGTGAAATCAACGGCTCGTTGGTGCATCATGTCCGTATTAAATTTTAAGGCCACGCCACCTATTTAAACAAAATTCGCATTTTTTTTCAAAACATTTGTGATTAGTTTGTGTTGCATCCTGTTTCAGTTTTCTGTCACTCTAGTAAAATTGACCACCCTGTGAGATGTTCTTTGTGGTAATTTTCAATCATGACTAAGTGTTCGTCCTTGTTAGGTTCTTCTAGTCATATCCCTCTTATGGACACCTAGGGGTGTATTAAAGATACCCTTTGTTCTATAATTCATATTTTGTTTTATTAGCAAGTCATCCTAAATGACAAAGCCTCCCCTGCTTATACTGCCATGGTCAAGTCTGGAGTGTTTTCTGCATGTATCCCAAAGACCTACCTTTTTCCTGAATTTATCTATTGGTTGGTGTCATTCATGGACCCTGGGAAATGTTTTGTTATGAATTGTCAGGGATAGAATGTTTTGCAAGTGTCTACCTAGCTAATCCACCAAGCCCTTTGTTATCCTATGTCGGAGTCATCCGTTCAGTTCTTCGATGATTATTTGGTAACCTATTATGATAATATTGCAAGTGAAGAGTTTAATCAGTTCATATCCTTTTTGAGTCCAAACACGAAGCAATTTGAGCCGAACAGTAAAGAGTTTTCTATGGAGATTTTTGATGCATAAATTCGACCAGTATTAAGCAGCATTGTGAAAATTCCGGTTAAAGATGACGACAATACAATGGATAAATCAGTCTTGGGGATGTTTTCCATGATGACAAAGCCAGGAATAGTGCTAGATATTCTATCATATTGGTAGGAAGAAGTTAATTCACAGCTAATTAGCCTTTCATTAATAGGTTCTTTCAAATTTCCTTCATTGATTTTCTACTTGTTCTTATATCAAAATGTGGAAGAATTCATGCAGCTAGGTCTAAATATTATGGTTATAAACAAGAAAAGGAAATCAGTAGTGTTCTAGATAGATGTAGTAAGAAGAGAGAAAAATGAAGTTGGATTGTTTGATTTTTCCAGTTATTTCATGTCAGTTGCATATAAAATATTGAATGGAGTTCCTCCTCCCTATTTTTTACCTAAAGCTCAGGAATATTTTCATTTAGGAGTAAATTGAAAATTTGGAGATTGGTTTGTTTTTTAGGATTACTCTGAAATTAGGCTCTATGGAGTAAGTGCTGAGCCTTATAGACTTCCAACGTTTGTACCTATGAGGCTATTTGCCTTGGAATTTATTCAAGAAAGCCTAAATGTTGATCAGGTTCACTTTGTGCCCATGAAAAAGGGACATATGTACAAAATACCCATGACTGTAGGCCCTTTCATATTCAATATGAGATAGGAATTTGAGGAGGTTACTAAAATGTTAGATGAGATGCATATGATTTTAGGGGAAAGTTGTGCTTATGACCCTCACAGTGTAATTTCGAATAGAAGAATTGAGAATGGGTATTCAACTTTCATTCATGAAAGCAGGCCAGATTTGGAGAAGGTAGCGAGTAAAGGTGTGATGATTTCAGCAGGTTCAAACATTTAAACTCATATCATATCAAAGAAATCAAACAAAAGAAGCAAAGAAACAATGATTTATTTAGATGATGAGGAGCAGGGAGCTGAGAAAAGGACGAATTTTACTGAAGAATCTACATCTAACCCACCTGGTTTTCCTTTACATTTGGGAGAAGAAAAAAATGGTCTTGCTTCACCCAGGAGTCATGAAATTTCTCATGAACAAGTACCTCTGGTCAAACATATGTTTACACAAATTGAAGAAAGGAATCAGAAGATGAAGGCCAGAATGGAGGCCCAAGCTGAATATCAAGTTGCTCTAGATCAAACAAGACTTTTGAATGTCATGGATCTTGAGAAAGATCAATTCAGAATTTCCCTGTCATATCCTACAGACATGTCAATAGGTTCTTCTAAGAATTTCAATACTGTAAATGTGACTGTAGATGTGAAGAAGATTCCCCTGCTAGATAAGATGAATTTACATTTTTAAACTGGTTAGTTGATTGTAAATGAGCTGACAAAGACCAATGCGATGGAAGTGAAGGAAGAAAATATGTTTGGAAAGGTATTTCAGCCATTAAATTTATGGAAAGTTAACTCAAGAGCTTTAACAGTTCAGAATGATGAGCTAAAGAAAATCATTGTAAAGATTGGAGTGGACCCTAGTGACAAGACTGTTGTACAGAAATTTATGCAAAGTGCTGAGGCAGAAATATCTATATTGAGGAAAAATCTAAATTTGCCTACAGGAGAACATTCTATGGCTGCAGAAGATGTAGAGGTGGAGAAGGAAAAGGAAAAGCTTTTACAGCAACTCATGCAAAAATATGAAGAAATTTCCAAAATAAAGCAAACTACAATATCACTGCAAAATCATATGGATAACCATAATTGTACTTTTGTTTTTCCTACAGGTAACGGAGATCCACAAGAACATATTTCTCAGTTGAATACTGAGTTGCAGATGACTGAAAGAGATCAGAGAAAGGCTCAAGCAGATCTAGAGACTGCAACAAAGCTTATTCAAGCCATAGAGAATGAAGCTAACAAGTACAAAATGGATATTCAGAATGCTGATGCTGAGATTAAAAATCTCAAAGAAAGACTGAAAGGAAACATTTCACTGATACAAGCCAAAGATATCATTTGGAATGATATCATTTTAGAAATGAAATCAATTTGAAGCTTTTTGATGATAGTTGCAGACGAGAAAAGTCTTATCAGGGAATGTGAAGAACCAAACATGACAAATAAATAGAAGGCAATTAATGGAGCTATTTGGGCTAGAAGGTTCATTGAGTTTATTAATTCTAAAACAGATCAGGAATTAGAAGAGAATGACATTAAAGATAGGACCTTATATGCAGTAGAGATCAATAAGATGATTTTCAAAAATGACCACGGAAAGGTTATAGAACAGAAACTGATGGAAATTAAAGAAGCAGTAAGTTAGTTTGATAATTTATTTGATAGATTAACAAGAATAGGTCTGCCATCATGTTGGGGAGATGAAGGAAATCTTTTTCCATGGGATTATTATGAGAATTTTCTAGTAATGAAAAAAATTAAAGTTGATAACAGGCATGAAAAAACTCAGGTGCTTAAAGGGGAAACAATGGTCAACTTTCTGTAGAAAAATTTTCAGCTACTGTGGTTGGTAAAAAATCTTTTCACAGAAAGATCATCCTATAATCGAATTACTGCACCCAAATTGGAGTATCACAATCTAACACATTCGCCCAGGATAAAGGTAGAGATATGGAAAAAGTGCAGAGCTTGGAAAATAGACTTTCCAAAAGGGTTTTCAGCATCAAAGAAAGACAAATCATCTGGCCAAGGAAATGCAGCAGCATCATCAGCAATTCCTACAGATTAGGATATATAATTTTACATTATATTACTTTTTCAAAGACAATGTAATTTTAATAAGACATTTTCAAGGCATGTAATAGACAGCCTTCGAAGTCCTAAGTAGTTGTGGTAGTTAGGATTGGTTACAGTAGTTCCAAAATGATTTTTACTGTATTTAATGTAATTTTCAAGAGGAAGAAAGGTTCCAAGTTTTGGGACCTTCAGAATATTATATGGTACTCAAAGATTTCAACAATTAAGGAATGAGTAAGCAAGTTTCTAGCATCTGTTTATGTTGATATGTATCTAATTTTACATTCTGTGTTTTCTTTCTTTGAATAATTCAAAGTAATGAGCAGCAAGTCGCTTTTTACCTATGTAAGCAAGAGTTAAAATCCTTAATTGGCACTCCTTTGTTTTAACTATTTCCTTCATAAATTCTTACGAAGTTTGAGATGATATATTCTGTGTGACAACATATCAGTTTGGGCTTCTTTCTTTCATTTTATTCTGGTCATTTCATTCAACATCAACAAATGGTAGCATTGTGAGGCATTCATTGTGTTTGATATCTAAGGGTTTAATTGCAAATACTTGAAGGTGATTAAAACAGAGACAGATATTTTCGTGACATAATCATATAAATGCCTTAAGCACAGATTCTTTATCACGGCTAAGGGATTGTTTCTTAAGGTACAACACATTCAACGAGTACTCCTACTCGAAATTTGAGTAAAAAATTTGGGATGTAAGTTGAAAATACGAGTTGAAAAAGTAGTTTTATTATTTTATTATTTTTTAATATTTTTACCATTTTACTTAAAAAATGGTGAATCATCCCCCATGGTTGACATCATCATCTTCAATCCTATTGGCTCTTAAAATGTTTACTTTTGTTGTACATTTTTCTTAGGAGGTCCATTTTAGACCTCAAAATTCCCCTAATGATTGGAAATTATTCATCCACCCCTTCATTAGTGGTGCTCTTATAATCATTATTACTAGGATAAAGTGAAAATTTTGACTCTGGAAATTCATCCCCCTCTTCATCAATGGTGCTCACATAATCCTTAGGATTAGGACGAAGTGGATATTTTGACGCTGCAAATTCTTCATTCCCCTCTTCATTAGTGGTGCTCGCATAATCCTTAGAATTAGGATGAAGTGGATATTTTTACTCTTCAAATTTTTCATTCCCCTCTACATCAGTGGTGTTGGCATAATCCTTAGGATTAGAACGAAGTGGATATTTTGACTCTGGAATTTTTTCACCCCCGTATTCATCAGTGGTACTCGCATAATCCTTAGGATTAGGAAGGAGTGGATATTTTAACTCTGGAATTTTTTCATTCCCCTCTTAATTAGTGGTGATGGCATAATTGTTAGGATTAGGAAGAAGTGGATATTTTGACTCTAGAATTTTTTCATCCCCCTCTTCATCAGTGGTGCTCGCATAGTCCTTAGGATTAGGACGGAGTGGATATTTTGATGTTGCAAATTCTTCATTCCCATCTTCATCAGTGGTGCTAGCATAATCCTTAGGATTAGGATGAAGTGGATATTTTAACTCTGGAAAATTTTCATTCCCTTCTTCATCAGTAGTGCTATCATAATCCTTAGGATTAGGACGAAGTGGATATTTTGACTCTGCAAATTATTCATTCCCCTCTTCATCTATGGTGCTCGCATAATCCTTAGGACTAGGAAAAAGTGGATATTATTCATCTTTCCATTCATCAGTGGTGCCTTCAAAATCCTTAGGATTAGGACGAAGTTAAAATTTTGACTCTGGAAATTCTTGATCATGCCCATCATCACTGTTGCTTTCATGATCCTTAGGATTAAGAGTAAGTGGAATAAATGACTCTCGATTTATAGAAATGTATTTTTCGTGCACCTCATCAATTATGTTCTCAACATCCTTAGGGTTACGACCAAGTCAAAATTTTGACTCTCTATTCATGGTCAACGGACTCCTGTTATATTCATCAATCTGAATAGAGTTATTGTGTGACAAAGATGTTGATGTTGTAGAAGAAAAACTTCACTATCAGAATAACCCATGGCTTTCGACATGAAGATGCGGAATGATACAAATCCCTCTCCCAATTACAATATATAGCTTAAAGACTGAAAATTTTCCCCCAAAAATTTTCGCGAAAATCTTTCCCTCCAAAATTTTTGTTTCAAATATTTCGTACAAAATATTCATCTAAAATGTATTGAAAAAATTTTTAATAAATTGTTTGTCTTGAAATATTTACTGATATTTCTATTCAAAATATTCAAAAAATATTCCTTTCATGCATGCCTTCCAAACTAAAATAATTTTGGTTTTTTAATGATTTAACATTGACTGCATGTAAATATTAACTATAATGACTACATGCGAATATTAACTATTTTAACTATAATTAACTACATGTAAATATTTTAAATTTTAAATTTTAATCCCTTATTCTCTAAACAGTAAACCAATCACACAATATTCGTTATATAATAAGAATCATTGTTTCTATTCATCACATCACATCACATCAAGTCTTCTGGCTTTTGTGGGAGCAATTTTCTGGAGGTGTTGTGTTGGTATTGGTAACTTTGTAGAGGTGTAGCATCCGAATTAGAGGCGTTGTGTTGGCATTGGTAATTTTGTGGAGGCGTTGTGTTCGCATTGGTAACAGGAGTTTTCCTCATTTAAAAGGTGATTTTTCCTTCTATTCTATCCATTTAAGGACCAGTTTGGGGAAAATTTGTTTTTTTTATGGTTTTTATGTTCCAAAACTAATCTTTTACGGTTTTTATGTTCGAAAACCATAATATTTTAATATTTTTTTAGTGAAGAAAATGGAAAAAAAAAAACTCAAATTTTTAGGGTTTTTAGGACAAAAATTTAGAATTTTTTTCTTTTTTAGGGTTTCTCGTTTCCTCCATGAAAGAAAAAACCAAAAAATGACCATGCACATCAAAAAAATAGTTATATTTATTCTATTTTTATTTTTTTAAGTGCAACTGGAAAAATTGAAAAAATAAATTTATTTTTTATTTTTATTTTAAAACATGAAATTTTATTTTTAGAAATATTATTAGATATTTTATTTTATTTTTATTTAAAGAAAATACAGATAGTTTTAGTTTATATAAAACCTATTTGCTTTTTTATTATAAATATATTTGTAAATTAAAAAAACAATTTAATTGTTAACTAATTTTAATATTTTTCTTTTGTTTTTAAAATTTTAATAAAATAAATTAAAACATTTAATTTTTTTTATGGTTTTAGTATTTAAATTGTTCTTTTTTGTTTTTTATTCAGTACCCATTTATATATATATATATATATATATATATATATATATATATATATATATATATATATATATATATATATATATATATATATTAATTTTATTTTAAATTTTAATTTATAATTTTAATTTTTTTTTTAATATTTTAAAAATATATTTTAACATTTTTTTGTTATTGTTTTTTATTTTATTTTTTATATTAAATTTTATGTTATTATAATTTATATTAAACAATATTTATTTATTTTTATTATAATTGTTTCTTTTTAAAAAAAATATATAAAAAAAAAAATTAATGTTTTTTATATTATTTTTTTTTATTTTTTTTAAATAAAACAAATAGAAATTTAGCCACCCGCCAGGGGCTGGAGGCCCACTAGGCAGCCCTCCACGGCGTTGCCCGGCCAGCCTCCGGCCCCCGACTGGGTGGAGGTCGACTCCAACCCGGGGCCGAAGGTTGGTCGGACGATGTTGTGGAGGGCTGCCCAGCCAGCCACCAGCCCTCCGCCGAAATTGCTGCCCAGCTAGCCCCTGGCCCCTGGCTCCTGGCTGGAATCAACCTCCACCCAGTAAGGGGTTAGAGTTCGGTTGGGCAACCCTCCACGACGCCGCCTGGCTAGCCTTTGGCCCCCGACTGGGCGAAGGTTGATTCTGGCAATCGACCTCAACCCAGCTGAGGGTCGGAGGCTAGCCAGGCGGCGCCATGGAGTGTTGGGTGTGGAGCTTGATTATCTTGTTTACTTTGTATCAAAGCATTGGACCCCTGTACCTTAAAAGGGGCAGCAACACCGCTCGTAATTAATCGCTGTCGTGGGGGGTCCAGGGGGGGCGGCAGCGCTTTTTAGAGCCCCCCCCCTGGCGGGGGGTTTCAGGGGCAGCGCCCTCGAAGCTAAAAACAGATGTAAAATTTCCTTGTAAAAGTATAGTAATTTCTAGTCAATTTGGGCCATTCATAGGTGGATGATCTGATGGTAGAAGTTATGTTTAGTTTAGGGGCTTTTGCCCTAGAAGTCAACACCCTTGTATATATGAGGGTATTGTATTACGGCTATGTATTATGTGTGTATTCTCGGAGCGAGAAACAGAGAGGGATACTGTGAGAGAGAACAGAGGATATTACAGCGGATCTGCTGTAGGTTTTGTCTCTTCATTTTGCTGGATAATAGAAAGGAAGTATTGGCTGTTTGGGTTGGATGTAGCCCAAACTGGGTGAACCACGTATATCTGTGTCTCTCTGGTTTTATGTGTTTTGTGTGCTTGTATTTTCCGCATATTTTATGTGTTGCATTGCTCCATAATATATAATTTTCTAACAACTGCTATCAGAGCCGAAGGTCTATTTAGCTGATAAACGCACAGGAAAGAAAGGTTCCTGGTTCGAGTGGGAACAATGGCGGAAGATGGTAAATTTAGGGTCGAGAAATTTAATGGCAAAAACTTCCTATTGTGGAAGATGCAAATGGAATATTATCTGTATCAGAAAGATCTGTACTTACCATTGAGTGGAAAAACAAAGATGTCGGTGGCCATGACAGACGCGAAATGGAACATTCTCGATAGAAAGGCACTCGGAACAGTATGGTTGTGCCTTGCGGCGTCATTCGCCTTCAATATTTCGAAGGAAACAACAACAGAGGGTTTGATGCAGACATTGGCGAAACTATATGAAAAACCCTCAGCCTCAAACAAGGTATTTCTTATGAAACGATTATTTAATATGAAGATGTCGGAAGGTGGGTCTATTGCAGACCATTTAAATGATTTCAATACAGTTACCAGTCAGTTAAGTTCTATAGGGGTAAACTTTGATGATGAAGTTAGAGCTCTGTTATTCTTGTGCTCATTGCCAGAGAGTTGGAATGGTTTAGTAATGGCCATTACTAACTCTGTCTCTGGATCTAGTACTTCAAAGTTTGATGATTTTGTCGGTGCTATCCTTAGCGAGGAAATGCGATAGAAAAGTTCTGGTGAGACATCGGGTAATGCTTTGAGTGCAGAGTCTAGGGGAAGGAGAATTGAAAGAGGAAAGAGCTCGGGATATCGCAGTAAATCAAGGAAAGGCAGATCCAAGTCTAGATCGGGGATAGTGTGCTAGAAATGCGGAAAGAGAGGACACCTAAAGAAATATTGTAGATCTTGGAAGGGAAAGAAGGAGACACACAACAAGAAAACAATCATCAAGCAAATGTGACAGGTGATGTGTTACAAGATGCTTTGATTCTTTCTTTCGAAAATGTTACTGATTCTTGGGTTGTAGATTCAGGGGCTTCATTCCATGCCACACTTGATAAGAAATATTTGCATGAATATGTTCAAGGAGATTTTGGACAAGTTCGTTTGGGTGATGATAAATCCTGTAAAATTGTTGGAATGGGTAAAGTTCTTGTAAAACAACAGAATGGAAACCAATGGCTACTAAATAAGGTAAGGCATGTTCCAGATCTGAAGAAAAATCTGATTTCAACAGGGCAGTTAGGCGGTGAAGGTTATGTGACAACTTTCACGGACAAAACTTGGAAGGTCACCAAAGGAGCCCTAGTAATAGCAAAAGGCGAAAAGGTTGGTACATTGTATTTATGCAATGGTATTTCTAACTCTATTAATGCTTTAACATCCAAAGGAGCAGATGCAGCATTATGGCATCATAGCCTCGGACACATGAGTGAGAAGGTGATGAAGATTCTTCACTCAAGAAATTTGTTTCCAAGTTTGAAGAATGTTGATTTGGATTTCTGTGAAAATTGCATTTATGGAAAACAAAAGAGAGTCAGATTTCTCAGAGTTGGGAAAGAACATAAGAGCGAACAATTGGAGCTTGTGCATAGAGACGTATGGGGACCTGCTCAGGTATCATCTCTTGGTGGCTCTCACTATTATGTTACGTTTATTGATGATGCAACTAGAAAAACTTGGATTTATTGTATTCAAAATAAATCTGATGTATTTGATACTTTCAAGAAATGGAAAGCTTTGGTTGGGATTGAGACAAGAAAGAAGTTTAAGTGTCTCAGATCAGACAATGGAGGTGAATATTGCAGCAAAGAGTTTGATAGGTACTGTTCAGAACATGGAATTCGTAGAGAAAAGATAGTTCCAAGAACACCACAATAAAATGGTGTGTCAGAAAGGATGAAAAAAACAATCATGGAGCATGCAAGGTGCATGAGATTGCATGCAGGATTACCTTTACAATTTTGGGCAGATGTTGTAGATACTGTTGTTTATCTAATAAACAAAGGGCCTTCAAGTTCCTTGGATGGTGGTATTCTAGAGAAAGCATGGATAGGTAAAAAGGTAAACTACTCTTTTTAAAGCCTTTTGGTTGTGAGGCCTTTGTCCATATTAATAAAGAAAATAGAACAAAGCTTGAGGCAAAATCAAAGATATGTACCTTTATTGGATATGGTGTTAATGATCTTGGTTATCTCTTATATGATTATGAAAATCACAAAATTATTAGGAGCAGAGATGTAATATTCAATGAAAAGGTCTTGTATAAGAATCAGTTGCAGGAAAAGAAACAGGAAAAAGAAAGCAAGGAATACACGATTCTTGATGAGATAACTAAAAAAGTAAAGGTGCCTGAAAATAATAATAATCAACAACCACAGTAGCAGCAACCACCACAACAGCAACAGGCACCTCAAACACCTGAAAGTGGTGTTAGAAGATCTACCAGGATAAGTAGACCCCCTGAACGATATTCTCCTTCATTATATTATTTATTTTTTATTGATTCTGGTGAACCCGAATTTTATGAAGAGGAAATGCAGGTTGAAAGCAGGAAGAAGTGGGAGCTATCCATGGATGAAGAGACGGACTCCTTAATGCATAACCAGACTTGGGACTTAGTCATGTTTCCTACAGGTAAAACTACATTGTAGAATAAATGGGTTTACAGGCTGAAGGAAGAATATGGAGAAAAACAGAGGTACAAAGATAGACTTGTGGTGAAGGGGTTTGCACAGAAGAAAGGTATTGATTTTGATGAAATATTTTCTCCTGTTGTTAAAATGACTTCAATCAAAACTATTTTAAGTCTTGTAGCAACGGAAGATTTACATCTTGAACAGTTATATGTAAAGACAACATTTCTCCATGGAGATTTGGAGGAAGAGATATACATGCAGCAACCAGAAGGATATGAGGTAAAAGGGAAAGAAAAATTGGTGTGCAGATTAAAGAAGAGCTTGTATGGATTAAAACAGGCTCCAAGGCAGTGGTATCTAAAATTCGACAAGTTTATGTCTGAATAAGGTTATACTAGATGTCACTCTGATCATTGTGTTTATCTAAAAAGGAAAAATGATGGCCGCTATATTATATTGTTATTGTAGGTAGATGACATGCTTGTTGCAAGGTCTAACATGCAGGAAATAAATGTGCTCAAAAGAAAATTGGAAAATTCATTTGCAATGAAGGATTTGGGAGCTACAAAACAAATCCTTGGTATGAGGATAACTAGAGACAGGAAAAATCGCAAATTAACACTGTCTCAGAATGAGTACATAGAAAAGGTGTTGAAAATATTTAATATGCAGAATGCAAAACCAGTTAGTACACATTTTGCTAGCCATTTCAAACTTAGTAAGGAGATGTGCCCCAAGACCCAAGAAGAAATGGACTATATGTCTAAAGTTCCATATGCATCACCAGTTGGAAGCTTAATGTATGCAATGGTTTGCACAAGGCCTGATATTGCACATGCAGTGGGAGTTGTGAGCAGGTACATGAATAATCTAGGAAAAGAAAATTGGATGGCAGTAAAATGGATTCTCAGATATTTGAGAGGTACCAAAAATCAAGCATTATGCTTTGGTGGTTCAAACATTGCTCTACAGGGATATGTTGATGCAGATATGGCAAGAGACAGAGATAATAGGAGGAGCATTACAGGATATGTATTTACTGTAGGTGGAACAGCTATCAGTTGGGTTTCAAAAATCCAAAGTGTTGTTGCACTTTCAACAACAGAAGCGGAGTATGTTGCTGCTACAGAGGCTAGTAAAGAAATAATTTGGCTACAAAGGTTTATGGATGAATTGGGTAAGAAGCATGATATGGGAATGTTATACAATGATATCCAAAGTGCCATTCATCTTGCAAAGAACTCAGCATTTCATTCCAGGAATAAACACATGCATCTCAAGTACCATTTCATACGGTCAGTATTGGAAGATGGAGAGTTGAAGTTGGAAAAGATACACACTAGCCAAAATCCTGCAGATATGCTAACAAAAGTTGTAACCGGGGAGAAACTGAGAATGTGCTCAGTTTCAATTGGTCTTTAAGGATGACGATGAAGATGAGGAACAGCCAGGTCCAAAGAGGAGTCATTGTCCAGCAAATAAAGTAGTTGTGGAGTTGCTACAATCAGTCTCCAAGTGGGAGATTGTTGGGTGTGGAGCCTGATTATCTTTTTTACTTTGTATCACAGCATTGGACCCCTATACCTTAAAAGGGGCGGCAACGCCACCTGTAATTAATCGCTGCTGTGGGGGGTCCAGGGGGGGCGACAACGCTTTTTGGAGGCCCCCCCTAGCGGGGGTTTTGGGGGCAGCGCCCCCAAAGCTAAAAACAGAAGCAAAATTGGTTTTAAAAGTATAGTAATTTCTAGTCAATCTGGGCCGTTCATAGGCGGATGATCTGACGGTATAAGTTACGTTTAGTTTAGGTTTTTTTGCCCTAGAAGGCAACCCCCTTGTATATATGAGGGTATTGTATTGCGGCTGTGTATTATGTGTGTATTCTCGGAGCGAGAAACAGAGAGGGAGACTGTGAGAGAGAACAGAGGATATTACAGCAGATCTGATGTAGGTTTTGTCTCTTCATTTTCATTGATAATGTGGGGAAAGGAAGGACTGGCTGTTTGGGGTGGACGTAGCCCAAACTGGGTGAACCATGTATATCTGTGTCTCTCTGGTTTTATGTGTTTTGTGTGCTTGTATTTTCCGCATATTTTATGTGTTGCATTGCTCTGTAATATTTAATTTTCTAACATGGAGGACTGCCCGGCCAGCCTCTGGCCCCTGGTCAGGTGGAGGTTGATTCCAGCCGAGGGCTGGAAGACATCCAAGCAATGTCGTGGAGGGTTTCCCAGCCAGCCTCCAGCCCCTTGTGGGTAGGAGAACGCAATTTTTTTTTTAATTTAAATATAAATTGATTTAATATATAATTTAATTTTTTTAAATTTTTTTTAAATATAAATATAAATTTTTATAATATATAATATAAAAATTATAATGTTATTGAACAAAGGTTTTTTGGAAAGATAACATTGACATCACCGAGAGTTTCAGGGGAGCCTCTGGAGGTATTGAAATTTTTTGGACAATTTAGTGTTTTCAATGACCAGTTGATTTTCAAAAATACTTTCATTGGATAATAGTGGTGTTGGTGAGGATAATTTTGTGGAATGGAAGAGAATTGCATGGGAGGATGGACAAAACCCAAAAACCCTAACCATGGCGGCGAGAGACTGGTGCACAGGACTATGAAGCGGCTGACGTTACGAGGACTATAAGGTCAATATAGTCATCCCAGGCCATCAAAGTATGGCAACCACCTGGGCTCATTGCAGTTATCCATGCCACACATTGGAGGTGGAGCCAAGGAACGAGCGGTAGATGTAGAAAATTCTAATTTCCCACCCCGGTTTTCAGTTTTCACCTTATTACTCCAAAATAATTAAATGCCCTTTCCCATATTCATACCTTTAATAGCTGGAAAATAAATTTTGCTGAAAACACAAATTCTGGACATTTTTCAGAATGCTGTAAATGCATAAATAAAATAACAGCGGTAACAAACAGTCATTCAACACATCATAACTCAGTATTTTTGGTCAAGGTGACCCTGGAAAAACCCCCTACAACTCTTGGGGAAAACCAGTTCGAAAGCTCCTTCTTATTTCTGGAAAATGCTTTTTACAGTGAGAGAAATATTCAGCAAAAAAATCAGCAAACAGAGTTTTACAACTTATCTCGTTTTCCGTGCTTAACCACCGCCTCGGAAAATGTACAAACAGCAAAAACAGAATAGCAATAAATGCTGCATGATTGATTTATGCCTGTAATCACAGAATAAATGCAAAAAAATTGCATGCCACTTCCTTGAAATCTATGCCAAACAAAGAATAATGTCAGATTTGACCAAATGTGCCAAAAATGTTTGCAGAAATCTTCAACAATGGACTACCACCAGTCACTAGATTTTCAGGCCAACACTCAGACGCGACCGCCCCCCGCCGCCTGCCGTACGGCCTTGCTGTACGCCCTCCCCCGCCAGGTTCGCCAGGAAATCCGTGCGTGGGAACGAGACATCCACAAATCACTGCATTGCTCCACGAAACGTTCACGAAATGCCGCCGAATGTGCCGTCGCCGCTCCTTCCCCAACGCCCAAATCTCCCTTGCTCTCTTGCTCTCCTTCTCCCAATCTGCTCATGAAAGAATAAATGACCTTTTCCTCCTTTTCCTCCTTTAACCTAACCCTAAGTGACTTTTGGGGAATCCCTAAATCCAATGGCTGAGATAGATTGAGATCTAGGGCTGAGATTAAATGCTCATTTAAATCTCACTTTCTATTTTTTAATTCACCCCACTTTAATAAAGACCCACTTAGTCTTTTATTTCAAAAGTCACTTTTTCCTTTCTAATTTTACATTGACTTTATTTAAAGTCACTTTAACTTTAGTAACTTTATCACTTAAAGTCACTTTAAAATTAGATTTGACTTTATAACCTTATAAAGTCACTTTAGTAACTTTATCACTTAAGTCACTTTTAAATTAGATTTAACTTTATAAAAATTATAAAGTTACTTTAGGAGAAAAATTAAATTCTTTTGGACACTTTTCCCTAGGCCAAAGATCAAAGTCTTAGGGAACCACCTGTCCTCCGGTACCAAATTTCAACACTCCCTCTTACCGAGGAAGGTGTTTCTCACCACACCCATCTTGTCTCTGAAGTAGACATGCTTGCCCCGTGGTAAGGCTTTGGTAAGAATATCTGCAACCTGCTCATCAGTGGGAATATACTCAAGCTTCACAGCTCCTTTCTGAACATAGTCTCTGATGAAATGATATTTGATCCCGATATGTTTTGACCTGTCATGAAATACTGGATTCTCCGTGAGTTTAATGCAACTCTGATTATCACAGTAAATCACTGAAGATCTCAACGGCTGACCAAATAAGCCAAACAACATCTTGCGAAGCCAGATGGCCTCACAACTAGCTATGGCAGCAGACCGGTCGCTATACACTCGCTTTCCGCCGAACTCAACAAATGTTACCGATCACGCAAATACCAATCCACGACACAATCGTCGAACCCAACCCAAAATGATCAAGTGTTTCCTTTCCCCCAACTTGCCAACTCGCCCACCTAATCAGCAATCGCCACCCTACTCATCCCCCCCGCCCTCGTAGTCCGCACGACAATCCTATCGTCCCCCGCAAGATCGGGTATACTTGTGTTTTGAACACCCCGTTGCTACGTTGGAACCCCAACACAAACTCAATTTATCGTGCTGGACTCAAAACACAAATGATCGGGTACAGTGTTGCTGACCAAACACACTGGAATGCACCACCTGTCATGCTCAGGATATCGGGGATCCACTAATTTCAACCTGGCACATGAAGCTTCTTCTGAAGCAGGAGCATCGTTATCGATACGGTCTACAACTTCATGTGAATCGCTAAGGATGTCCACAATATACTTCCCCTGTCCCAGAAGAAATGCCCCTCCTCCTGCCACACCTCCAAACCCAAAAATTAATGCATCAAGCCGATGTCCTTCATCTCAAACTCCGCCGCAAGATCTCTCTTGCAGTGCTCTATGAGTCTCTCTGCACCTGTAATGACTAAGTCATCCACATACGGCACCAGAATGAGAGGCTCCTCACCTATCACAATATAGTAAAGGTTCGGATCTGCCTCACTCTTTGTGAAACCCATCTTCTGCAAGTATGTATCTATCTTGGAGTACCAAGCTCTGGGAGCTTGCTTCAGGCCATAAAGGGCCTTCTTCAGTCTGCACACATGGGACTCCTTCCCATGCACCTCAAAGCCCTGTGGCTGCTCAATGTACACCTCCTCCTGTATGAAGCCATTGAGAAATGCGATCTTCACATCCATCTGGTGGATCTTCCAACCCATCTCTGCTGCTATCGATATAATGGAGCGAATCGAAGTATATCGAGCCACGGGAGCGAAGGTCTCCTCATAATCAACTCCCTCTACCTGGGAGAACCCTCCAGCCACAAACCTCGCTTTGAATTTCTCAATGCTGCCATCTGCAGCATGCTTTACCTTGTAAAGCCATCTGGAAGTAACCACGGATTTGCCCTCAGGCCTCGGCACCACCTTCCAAACATCATTCTTCATGATAGAAGAATACTCCTCCTGCATGGCCTCTCTCCAGACCTGCTGGCTAGCTGCCTCCTCATAGCTAGAAGGCTCAGAGTCAAGGATGCTGGTAGCCATTGCCATATAGCTACAAAACCTCTCAAGTGGTCTGGTCTCTTTGACCGGCCTCTTAGGCTCAGCAACAGATGTGGCATCTCTCAAGGTGTCCTAAAGCCACTTGGGCTTCCTCTTCCCTGAGTGCACTTCTCCCGCCGGAGAATAAAACTCCTCCTCCTCAACATCAGGAGCCTGAACTCCTGACTGTTTGTCTGCTGTCCTCCTGCCTGCACCTGAACCTGTAGATGCTGAGGTACCGTGTGAACTGTCCATCAGTGGACTCCCCAGTGAACTGCTCTGTGGACTGCTCTGCGTGCTGCCCATAGCTCCACCCCTCTGACTCTGCGAGCCACTCCCCACTGACGGACCTGACATCGTCATAGATGTACCTCCGGATCCTCCTGATCCCTGCCACTGACTCAACTGCTGCTGAGGGTCTGGCTGATCCAGATACTCTAACTCCCGTGACCTCCTAAAGGCCCTGTCCTCCTCAAACTTTACATCCCGCCTGACAACAACTTTCCTCTGCGCAGGAATGTAAATCCGAAAGGCCTTGGAGGTCTCACTGTAGCCCACAAAGATACCCTTCTCTGCGGTGGGCTCTAGTTTGGTCCTCTTCTCCTTGGGTATGTAGGAGTATGTGATGCACCCAAAGATACGAAGATGACCAATATCAGGCTTCTTCCTAGAAAAAGCCTCCTCCGGAGTCATGTGCCCCAAGGCACGATGCGGACTCCTGTTCTGCAAATAAACAGCTGTGTTGCAGGCCTCTACCCACAAAAACAATGGTAACCCCTGATCATGTAACATGGCTTTGGCAGCCCCTCCGATGGATCTGTTCTTCCTCTCCGCAACCCCGTTCTGCTGGGGGTTGTAAGGAACAGTGAGCTCCCTCCTAATGCCTGCCTCCGCACAATAGTCAACAAACTCTCCAGGGGTGTACTCTCCTCCATTGTCCGACCTCAGGGACTTGATCTTCCGACCTGTCTGTGTCTCCACAAGAGCTCTGAACTCCTGAAACCGCTTGAAGACCTCACTCTTGGTCTTCAAGAAATAAATCCAGGTCCTCCTGGGGTGATCATCAATGAATAAAACATAGTACTCATATCCACTCAAGGAAACATGAGACATCCGACCGCTCACATCGGAATGAATCAAATCAAGTATCCCAGTCGCTCTGCTGTCACTGCTGGGAAAGGGGGATTTGGCAAACTTGCCCATCGCACATCCTCTGCAAGTATCAAAGTGATCAGTACTGAAATCTGGCACACCTGTAGTGATCTCCCGCAAATTCCTCAAGGCTCCATGATACATGTGCCCCATCCTGCGGTGCCAAATCTCACACAGCTCAGAACTGCTAGCTCTGCTGTCAGTGCTACTGCTCAATGCCAAAAGGGACTAAAATGCAAACTTGTACACCTTTGCATGGCGTACACCTATCACTCTAGCTGAATCAGCTGGAGTGCCCATGGGATACATCAACACCTGTCCTCCCCTGAACAGTACCTCATATCCTCTGTCCTGCAAAGCTGAGACAGATATGAGGTTCTTCCTCATCCCTGGCACATAAAGAACATCTGACACCTTCAAGGGAGGTTTGGACTCCCTCTGAAATGTCAATGTTCCCACACCGACTGCTCTAACAACTCTGTCATCACTGAGTACTACCTCTACATTAGTGCCACTCTCTGAAAGCTCTGAGAAGTACTCACGGACTCCTGTCATGTGACGTGAAGCCCCACTGTCCACATACCAGATACCCGAAGATGCTCCGCTAATCGAGGGAAATGCATGCTCCCTCTGAACCTCTATGGCAGATAATCCTTCACTAGAAGACTCACACGCAATGAACCCAAACTCCCGGTCAAAGCGATCTGAAAAGTCCTCAACCTCTGCTGAAGCTGCCATGCTCTGATTCTTCCCCTTCTTCTTCTTCTTCTCCGGACACACAACTGCATAGTGTCCCATCTTCTGACAATTCCAACACTTCACTTTGGAATAGTCCTTCTGTGAGTTATCCTGTTTACCTTTACCTTTGCCTTTGCCCCCACCATTGCTTGTGGAAGCTTGCTTCTTCCCTTTGCCCTTCTTGCGTCCTGCCAACAGTGCTACATCCTCATCCTGCTCAACTGGCTTGGCTGCCCCAAGCTGACCTTTCCTGATCTCTGTCTGAATGCAATCATCCCAAAGCCTCTCCCATGTGGGAAGGGTCTCACGTGCACAAACCCCATCAGCAAAGTTCATCCATGAACGGGGGAGGCCATTCACTGCAATCCGCACCAACTCAGTGGGAGGAATGGCCTCTCCAATCGCTGCCAACTCATCTCTCACATTAGTAATCTTTGTGAGATATCCAGCTGCACTATCAGTCTTAGCCATCTTAATGTTCTTCAGCTTCTCCTTCGGGACCATTTTCCGGTTCTCATTGGTACTCTGGTAGAGGTTGGTCAATGCTGACCACATCTCATGGGCATTTCTCTTTCCTCTCACATGAGGAATGCAATGGTCCTTGATTCCGTCTAGAATCGGTCTCTTACCCTTGTTGTTCTTTCTGTTATATGTTGCCAACTGAACAGGATCAGTAGGCACATTAACAGGCTGCTGTGTGGTATGAACCATGATATTCCAGACTTCCGCCTCCTCAAAGATACTCTGCATTCTCTCCTTCCAAACACTGAAAGACACGTACTTTCCTTCCGCGACCGGACTTGTATGCCCATCCACCATCCTCCACCCTCAATCCCAAAAACGACATCCCCGCCGTCCTAAAAAACCGAAAAAATAACACCGTCAGAAAAAAATCGTTGTTTGTGAAAATTGCCATTTAAATTGAGAAATCAGCATTTGGACGCTCGCTGTCTCTAAATCGGGGCCTTCAAGATCATAAGCTCATAATGTAGATAATTCACTGTCTCCGTTTTCAGTTTTCACCTTATTACTCCAAAATAATTAAATGCCCTTTCCCATATTCATACATTTAATAAACTGGAAAATAAATTTGCTGAAAACACAAATTCTGGAAATTTTTCAGAATGCTGAAAATGCAGAAATAAAATAACAGCAGTAACAAACAGTCATTCAACACATCATAACTCGGTAATTTTTGGTCAAGGTGACCCTGGAAAAACCCCCTACAACTCTTGGGGAAAACTACAAATAAAGTTCTTATTAAAATTTTTTGCATATGATAGAAATATTCAAGAATACAAATAATCAAGAATGACATAACTTATCTCTTTTTCCGTGCTTAACCAACAACTTAAACGCAAGTAAACAAAGCAAAACAGAATGAAGAATAAATGTTGTACGGATTTCGATTTATGCGCCCAACTGCACAATGTGCAACGTATTTACCACCTTGAATTGTACAATAAATGCCGATGTACGACCAAAAAACATGCCAAAATGCTGCAAAACTCAGCCGTACGGAACAGCCACTAGCTTGCCTCACTGTGCCAAATAATCGGTGTACCGTCGTACCTACTGGGAGCGCGACCGCCCGTCAGGCGCCTTGCCGTACGGCCTCCCCCAGAAACCATAAAATCGTACCGTCGTTTGCTATGGGGGGGGGGACCCACGCAGAGAGACTGTCCGCCGAAACGTTCGTCGAAATGGGCCGCTTTGGAATGTGTGCCAAGCTGCTGCCTCCTTCTCCTCACTGCCCAGAAATCTCCCTTGCTCTCTTGCTCTCCTTCTCTCAATCTGCTCATGAAAGAAATAAATGACCTTTTCCTCCTTTTCCTCCTTTAACCTAACCCTAAGTGACTTTTGGAGAATCCCTAAATCCAATGGCTGAAATAGATTGAGATCTAGGGCTGAGATTAAATGCTCATTTAAATCTCACTTTCTATTTTTTTAATTCACCCCACTTTAATAAAGACCCACTTAGTCATTTATTTCCAAAGTCACTTTTTCCTTTCTAATTTTATATTGACTTTATTTAAAGTCACTTTAACTTTAGTAACTTTATCACTTAAAGTCACTTTAAAATTAGATTTGACTTTATAACTTTATAAAGTCACTTTAGTAACTTTATCACTTAAGTCACTTTAGTAACTTTATCACTTAAGTCACTTTTAAATTAGATTTAACTTTATAAAAAATTATAAAGTTACTTTAGGAGAAAAATTAAATTCTTTTGGACACTTTTCCCTAGGCCAAAGATCAAAGCCTTAGGGAACCACCTGTCCTCCGGTACCAAATTTCAACAGTAGAGGGTTTAGGATGGAATAAGATGTTGGTTCAAACCCTAATCCTGATGCCCTACGGTGGTGTAAGCACATGGTCACAAGGTTGAAGGAGGTCTTTCATTATCAGAAGGGTTTGTTATGTTTTTACTGTTATAGAAACCATGGTTAATGAACTAGACTCTGTAGATCTAAATCCTGCACTAGAATATTTGCTAATGGTCTGGGGTTATGAAGTGTCGGTGAAGAATTTGGAGAGGTATATTCTGGCGATCAGTGAAATTGGGTTGAATTTTAAAGGCTTGGGGGAGGCCTGGGGTACAGAGAATGACGCTGGGATTTCACAATAAAGTTTGCAGAGCAGATACAACTACGCAGTCACAACCGATAGTCTATCTTGCCCTTTCACCTATCTCTCCACTGGTCTCCACTGAAATTTCCATGCACTGTAGTTAACTGATGTATTCTTCAGTTGATTAATGAGTTATTATTTTTTAATTAATTAACTAATTAATTCACTCCACTCTCACTAGTGTATCATTCAGTTAGACTAGATACAACTATCTCAACTGAGTCTAACTGAGTTAAACTGAACACAACTCCATAACTACTTCTTCCAACTATGTCATAACTCTGCCACTTGAGTTCTAACTGAGTCCTCCATGCAATAGCTCCAGTAAACCCTCAGGAATAGCGTAATTCCTTATGTCAGCTGCTGTGCCACATCTGTGCACTTAACTGAAGTGCTCCAAGAAAATAAGATATTGTTTAGAGTCCAAATATTATTAAGAGCTAATAATATTTGACATATCTATTTTTAGACTGGCAGTCTAAAAATAGACTCTTCCCAAAATGTTTAAAAATATAAGTCCATCTATTTTTCCAACTTGACCAACCATCTAGAAATAGCATCCTGCAACTCATAGAATATGATCGACATGTCTAAAAATAGACATAGTCTAAAAATAGACTTTGCGCCAAAAATAGCCTGCAGGGCCACTTAGTGAAGGCAACTCTTTTCACTAAGCTCATCATCTTGTTGAATCTCGACAAAGGAATTTCTCTCAAACAGTAAATAGAGAAGGATACATAGCTCGCATATGATCTTCCATATCCCAAGTAGCTTCGCCGGGCCCAAATTTCTTCCACTACACGTTAACCTGCTATATTGCTCATTTTTGGAGCATGACCATATTTCTCTACAAAACTCACTGTGGTTTTGGCTGGAATTATCCTTCGGGATCCACCTACAATACAAACCAGTATATCACATTATCAACATCTTTTACATACTTCTGAAGCAATAACACATGGAAAAAATCATGGAATTTCCTTGTCGAAGGATGTGCAAGCCGATAGGATACGGGTCCAATCCTTTCAAGAATCTTAAAAGGTCCACAAAAAAAAGGTACCAACTTGGCACACGATCCAATCCTCAAGGATCTCTTCCTCGAATTGGCGTGCAAGTACACCTATTCCCAAACCTGAAACGCCTTAGAAAATTAATTCAATCTCCATATATTTTCTTCATGTCCTTCTCTTCCTTTAGATTTATTTTTATTACCTACATTTCTTGTTCCATTTCTTCTAACATGTTCAATCCAATCAATACCCTATTCACTGGATCACTCCAACTGATGGGAGTATTGCAACTCCGCCCATACAATGCCTCAAAGGAACTCATCCTCAGTGACTCCTAGTAACCATTTTTGTAAGAAAACTCTACCAATAGAAGGTACTCCTCCCACATCCTTTTTTGATGCATCACATACATCATCAACATGTCCTACAATATCATGTTGACCCTATCTCTCTATCCATCTTACTTAGGATGATAATTTGAAATGAAGGCCAATTTTGTACCTAAACCGGCAAACATCTGCTTCAAAAACTTGGAAGTAAACTTAGCATCCCTGTCTGACACAATATTTTTCAAAGCACCATTCAATATTACCACATCTATGATGAAGAACTGTTGTACATCACTAGTTGAATAAGTATTCTTTGTTGGAATGAATTGTGCTACCTTTTTCAACATATCTACCACAACCACGATGGAATCATGTTATCTAGATGTCATAGACATTCCTATAAATTAAATCCATGGAAATAACCTCCCACTTCCACTCTAGAATAGGAATCAGCTGTGGCAATCCACCTGGATGTTTACACTTTGACTTTACCTGTCGATAGTACAAACATTTAGCCACAAAATTTTCCACATCCTTCTTCATATTCAACCAAAAATAAAACTTCTTTACCATTGTCAATATCTTCTGGTATACGGGGGAACATGAATGCAGTTTGGCATGAAGCTCTCTCAATATAGTCTCCTTGAGCTCACTACTCTCTGAAAAATATATCATGTCGCTAAATCTGGTCAATTCATCTATTGAGAGATGATAGTCCACATCCTATGCACGTGTACCTAAACCTGTACATGTACATGTGCAAATAATTTTACATTTACCTATACCTTTACCACTACCTGTACATGTACATGTGTTTTGTTGTAACCTGTGACTAAGCGCCACGTACCTGTTATCATAATGAATTTCCTGTAAGATCCAATCATGTGATATTGTCCCATAAGAACTCGTAACTACTATATTATTTACATGTATCCTCCTACGAATAAAATCTGTGACCCTATTCTCTTTACCCTTAATGTACTTGATCTCAAATTCGAACTCGCTAATAGTTGCATACCATATAGCTTGTGTGGCATTCAGATTTGGTTGGTCAAACAAATATCTCAACGAACTGTGATCACTCATTAATACAAACTTCTTACCAAGAATATAGTGCCTCCACATATTCAATGCATGGATTATCGTTGCCAACTTAAGATCGTGTGTCAGATAATTCTACTCGTGCCCATTTGATTTCCATGATTCATAACATACTACATGTCCATTCTACATAAGTACTCCACCAAGTCCTCTGTTGCAAGAATATGTGCACACTTAAAACTCTTTATCTATATATTCAATATTTAACACTAGAGAATTCGTCAAAAATTGCTTCAACTGTTCAAAAAAATTTATACATTCCTATATCAATTCAAATTTCTTGCCTTTCTTGTCTAGTGGCATAATAGGATATGTAATCCGAGAGAATTTCCTGATGAACCTCCTATAATAACTTGCTAATCCGATGAATTTTCTTAACTCATACACATTTATAGGAGTTTCCCACTCCATCATAGGTCTTACCTTTTCTGGATCTACTTCTATGCCTTCCTTGGAGAGAACATGCCCCAAGTAATGTAGCTTTTTTGAAAGAAACGAAATTTTTTGAGCTTAGCATACAACTGATGCTCTCTTAGCAATCTCAACATTACTGCTAAATGTTCGTCATGTTCTTCCTCATTCTTAGAAAATATCAAGATCTCATCAATGCATACAATAACAAACATTTCTATATAATAATACAACACACTATTCATCAATCACATAAATGTAGCTGAAGTATTAGTTAGACCAAATCCAACTACAGCTAACTCATAATACCCATACTTGGTCCAAAAATTTGTCTTGTAAATATATTCTTGATGTGAACCTAATGGTATATTGATCTTAGATCGATATTTGAGAACATTGTTTCTCCCTTTAACTGATCAAATAAGTCATCAATCCTTAGCAACAGATATTTGTTATTGATAGTCACCTTTTTAAAATGCATGTAATCGATGCATAACCTACGAGTACTATCCTTCTTCTCGAGAAAAAATTTTGGTGCACCCCACGGTGATATACTTGGCATAATGTATCCCTTGTCAAGCATTTCCTTCAACTACAAATTTATTTCTACTAACTCTGGAGTGCTCATTTTGTATGATGCCTTTGATGTTGGTGATGCCCCTGTTACCAACTCAATAGGAAATTATACTTCCTTATGAGGTGGAAACTTTCAAGTCTCCATTGGAAACACATCCCAAAACTGTTGTAAAACTGGGTCCCTGCTCAATATCTCTACATCCTCATCCTCCTTACCTTTATTGCTATAAATGTGCACTGGAAATAACACACACCATTTTATACGACTACGTGTTTCCTACATAGTTTTCACTACCCTAACTGATGTTGCTTTCTTCTTACCCTACAAGATTCTATGTTCTCCATTGTCATCCAAGCACTCAATGGCTTTGTCATAACAGTCAACTTTTGTCCTATGAAGATACAACCAGTCCATACCCAACAACATACTATATGATGTCAATAGAAATGCATTCAAATGTGTTGATGTAGGAATGCCATTCAACTCAAATGGATAAGATCTTACCCAATGATGAAATCTCTTCTTTGTACCTATAGCCAACTACACTAACCAAGATTATGCATGCACTTCTTTAGTCAAACCACAGTTATCCACCAATTCAAGGTAAGCATAACTATAATTAGATCAAGTTTCAATCCAAACAGAAAAAACTTGAGCACAAAGCTTATCGTCCATATCAATGATATATGCCTGATGATCTACATGTCATTTATCAAATGCTACATAAATTCAAGGAATGATTTTTCGAACATCCCCCACTACCTGTGCCTCATGAGCACTATAAATATGCAGTCTACCATTCTTATGCTATGGAAAATATCTCCTATGATGATCCTTACCAAAATTCCAACATTGTAAATGTTTTGGAAACCTACACCCTTCTTCTTCTCCTAAGACCAAAATTCTTGTCCTCTATCATATGCATTGAGCTTCTTATGTGGCGCTGCATTATGTTTCTCTTATGTATTTTGAGGCCTTGCTATTTTTGGTTGTAATTTACCTTTACCTTTATAATTTCCTTTCCATCATTATTGAGATTCATTCTTACACTTTGAATGCTCATAACAGTGGTTCAATTTCCCAATAACTTCTCAATTGTTCAAGGCTCACCATACGCAATATGATATCTAAAAGCTAATGGAAATCCACTGAAAAATCTTTGAACTTTAGCTTTATCATATTTAAGATATGATACATACCACAATAACTCCATGAACTTGGTTGTATACTCCTCATATGTCATTGATCACATATTAAGCTTATATAATTCTTTGGATTTACTATCGTAGTACCTTTATGGCAAGTATTTCTTCCTAGAGATTCTCTTAAATTTATGCCAACTCAAGTCTTATGTCTTGATGTCTTTGACCTGTTTTACATCTTCCCACCAAATGTATGATTTCCCTTTGAGGCTGAAGATAGCTATCCTAGCTTAAATGTTCTTTGTGTACTCATGTAACTCAAATACCTTCTTCATCCCAAGTAACCAAGCCTCTGCATCCTCCGGATTATTTATACCTCAAGAAAAAGTAGGAGGCTTCGCTTTCTTAAATTCATCTGAAAAATATCCCCTATAACTCCTCCTGTAAGGGTGATAATGATGATGATCATAGTGCATGAAAGAACAAGAATAGGAATGGTGCCTGTGTTCATCACTTCTCCAATATAGAGTATCCAAGAGCCTGCCATCTCTAACCGTGTCATCCCTTTTTGACCTATGACCATCATGTGACCTATTGCCATATGACCCATTAGTTCTACCCTCCTGCTCATGGCTGATTAGAAGTGGCTCATGTCGCTGCAATTCTGAAAAAATATGAAGGATTATTGCATTAAGTTCTTCTTGTGTCTCTTGTGCATGCATGATTCTGTCATTTTCTACTTTACAACTTCTTATTTCTGCCTTCAAAATTCTCAATGCGTCTGTTATGTCAGAAGAGTTCCAAACACCACATTTCTCATATGATCCATAAGGATAATCTCGTGAACTATAGTCTACCATCTTACTATTCATCTTGATCTCTTTCCTGCAAGGCATACTATGTCATCTAACCAGATCATAAACAAACCAATCTACCTTAGTATAATTCGAGGAGAATATCTCATGTGCAAAGTCAACTAGATTAGTGCAATACATGTATAAACATAATCATAACAACATATAGATATCATCCTAACCATAGTCCAGTCATCAATGCATGACCCTATCAACCACACCTCATGACCTCATGCATGACACCTACAACCATATCAATGTATGCTTAACAACATGTAGACACCAATCATGCATAAACAATGCATAGCCAATCATACACTCATGAAAATGCATTCCATAATGACACCATCAACTTTCACATGGAGACACCACTGCAACCATGACCACCACCATACATATGCAACAAGCATATGGACCATAAGTATAAGCAACACATATGTAATTGACATGAATGTATGACCAAAACACCGCCCATCCTCTCTAAGGGGTGAACCATGTTCTGATACCACTCTATAACACCCTCCTCCCACATTTTCCCAAGCTACCCAATCGACTAGGGTAAACATGTGACAGGAGGCTACTATGGTATGATTCAACTCCCCATGTGTAGTTAGGGAAGTGGAAGCGACAAAACAAACCAAACTCTCCTTCCACACATGCTAAAAAACCTCCAGGATCCAACCAACATTTCTAGGTGAACAACCCATGAGGAAACTTAGCTTTTCACTAATATAAACCCCTATTTTCTCCCTTGAAAATCCATGCATGTGACTGTATGCCTCCAGCCTCTCCCACACCAAGGGAAAGCCAGAGGCTATGGAATTTTTCAGCTAGTCCTATGTTAGTGACCTGTTGAAGCCTCGAAATTTTATTGCAACAACATGGCGGAAAACCACCCGATACAGACCTTAGAGAAAGTCCTTTTCCGTTTGGTGTAGTGGCTCTGACTGGGGATAGAGGGACCAGTTTCCCAATAAGGATGATGAGGGTGTGTTTCATTTATATAATATGAAAAATGGGAAATTATTTAATCTATCATATGCATTTAACTAGAATATATATTCTACTATATACCCAGGAATTTTCATTCATTTATGCAATCTAAAAATATATCTTCAAACTATTAGTAATGAAGATTATTTAAAAGTTGAAAAAAATGAAAATTATGTAAAAATAATTCTTTTGAAAAAATAGTTTAATCAAAAGGATTGTGAAATATATATCGCATTTATATGTTTGATTATATATGAGATAAGAAATCATAAACAAATATTAGTAAAAAAATGCATTTAACATTCACTTATGATAACATATCTAATATATAATGCAGATAAAAGGATAATTTTCAATTTAAGAAGCAAAACTTAATATAACGTGTAGTAGCACCATATATACGAGGTTATACTCATTCAAACTGACAATAGTTTTATGTTCCTCTTCACTTTCAAGCAATTTAAATAGTAAAATAGTGCAACTTCAGTTAAACAGTTTCAAATGTCAAAAGATAACAGATTTCATTCCATTAATTTATCAAGGAATTCACAAACTTATAGAAGTGCATTCTTTGAAAATGTTTTTGACAAATTCCTGGACCCTTCTCTAAATGCATGAGAAGTGTTTAAATACTAAAAGAAAATATGTTTAGAATATATTATTACATAAAAAATTGAGGAGGTTTCAAATGACCATCCTCGCAAAGAGTAAACTTAAACTACAATCTAGGAAAAATAACAACATGATTGTGTGGGTTGATCCTCTTTGCGCATCTAATCTCAGAGGTGACAAATATCCACCATTGGCTTTAGCTAAGTTGGTTGTGTAATCCCAGATTTGACCTAGCCTTTAAACACTGCATTTGAAAGTGTTGGCTACAATTTATTTGTAGAAATAGTTAATGACTATAGAGTTAGGCACTGATGATAAGGTTTGATCAAAAAATTCCATTAATTTTATTTATAAAACTTATTATATTTTTAATATTTTCCACCTGCATCTCTATACTTTCTTTGCAGTGTGCTTCTAATGGTTTTAGCTCTGGGAGCACTGTAGCTATGGATTCTTTAATAATTTCAGCTTTCAAAATTTGTTCATTAACAAATTCAACGATTTCATTTGTCATCCTTGATGCCCTTGTTGTTGCCTTTTCTTCTTGTCTTAGCTGCATTTCCTAATCCTTCAATAAAATCTCTTTATGAAATTTATCTATCTTAGGAAGGTTAGCTTTCTTTCCTGCATCATACCCTTGCCACTAAATGAACTCAGAAATATTTTTTTCAACTTTTTCACATTCAACCCTTTTGTTAGCAATTTTTTGGATCAAAATCTTGCTTGTATCACAGTAAGAACTGGTGATTGAAATTTTTTGACAAAGGTTTCTTGCTGTTGCTTTAGCTTTTCATTCATTTTCATTGCTTCTTTTATGAATTTCTCTACTTGAGGCTGACTTTTCAATTTGTCCATTACTGCTTCAAGCTGTGTTTATTTCTCTATAATCTGCACCTAGTGCTGCAACTTAAATGTTTCAAAATAATTTTTACATTGAGACATCTTCATTTCTATCTTCTTACTGGAAATAAACTTTTCCTATTCTAGTAGTTTCTCCAACTCTTGAACTTTGTCCTCTTTTTTCTTAAGTAGAAATTGTACCTATGTGGCTTTGTCAATGGTAGAAGTAGCATATGCTATAGCGAACTATGATAACTTAGTCAAATGTTCTATAGGATCATCCAAATGGTCTTTCCATATAACATCTACAGATTCATCCATAATATTTGAAATTGATTCATCAATTCTACTTCTTTTTCTTCTCTTAACTATAGCCTTATGACTTGGACTGTAGAAGACATCAAGTGAGGGTATCTCTTCAATATTTAAAAAAAAATTGTTCTGTAGGGTATGCCGGAATGATCTCTTGATCATGAACTTCTGGTACCTATTGTAGTGGCATTTCATTTTCCACTAAATTCTGGGAATGCTCTAGAGTTTGGAAACTTTTTGATTAATCAACATTAGGCTTTGGTGGTGGTCGTGTTTCTAGTTCCTCAGAAAAATTCTCCCATTATTTCTTCAGATATTTTGATTGAGGCTTATCTGTCTACTCGGGTGTATTCTGGATATGCTAAACTCCTTGAGAAGATGATTCAGCTCCATCAATTTCTCCTTTCATTTCCATCTCAATACCTTTAACCACTTTCTCAATTATTTTCTCAGGACTCTCATTCTTGCTCTCAGATTCATTGTTAGAGTGATCTGAATTTTGAGAATTATGTTGTGATTGCCCTGACTCATGATTTTATTTCTCTTGAGATTCATCTTCAGATATATCCTTAGCCTCATTTTTCATACTAATACTCGGAGGTGTCCTATTGACATCTTCAATAAATAACAAGTCCAAAGGAACTGTTTCTAGCCTCTTATTTCTATATGCTTCAAAAGCCTCAAAGTTTGTTTTACTAAGCTGACTGGATGCAACTATAAAAACATCTGTGAAATTCCCCGCACCTTCAAAGAAATCATCAAAAATATCTTTCTCATTCAAGAAAGGTTTCAGTTTAAGCTCAGTGGTGAAATTCTTAACCATGTTATTAGGATCAAATGGCCTTTTTGGCACTAGAGACAGATTTAATGAAGTGGCGTTTGAAATCTCTTTAAATGCATGACCAATTTCAAAAAGGGAAAAAGTGCCACACTATAAATGGAAATTAGGCCAAATGGCCTTCTTGGCATATTTGAGTTGTTTGGACACTCCACTTACTAGAAGTTGATAGGCAATCTCCCAGGCTAGAAGCTTATCAAGAACATAATAAGGAAAAACATGGAGGGAATAATAACTTCCAACAAATCTTATATAAGTGAAATTTTCTTCAGCAAACCATCTCACAACTGGTAAAATGTCTATGCTAGATTCATTAGAAATCCTAGGGGCTTTTTCATTAAAGATAATTTGATGGATGGGTAACATAACTCCACTGCAAATTTTATAGAAATGTAAATGAAAATCATATTCCCAAAGGGCTCTATGGTAAATATGAATTGGAGTGGGGTATTGGCTTGTCTATTTCCATCCCATGATAGGAAAGCTTGAACAAAAGAAAATTGCATCCATAATATAAGCATTCATGTATAAGGGTTCTAGAGGAAACACTTCTTTTACTTCTATAATCCATGATAGTTCTAAAATTATCAGACAAAATACTTGCCCAATTAATAATAGAGGAATTGATGATTGCGTCAATTAAAGGGACCTAGTCTATGGAAAACCTAGTGGTCTCTTTTTTAGCAAACAACCTACATATCATTCCAGCTGCATAACAATAAAGGGAGGGTAACTGTGCTATCGGGTACAAACCAAGTTTGTCCTGCTTTAGCTTGCCTTGATAATATTTCCATCCCTTTATGATCACTTTCATGAGGTCAGTATTCTTCTTTGTAAATCTTTGGACAAAATATTTATCATAATTCTTCCATGACATGGGAAAGTGGTACATTATCCATAAATCCTCTACAGTGAACAAACCAATATTCTCCAGCTTTGAATTCTTCAATGATCTATCTGCTATGTTAGGGTGGTCAAAGACCCACTTTACCATATCTGTGTAGGGTAAAATCTTCGGTCTCATTTCTATTATGTGAAGAAATGAACATGTAACATCAAAGTAGGACGGGTCTGAGGAAACTGTCGCATATGTTGCTACTATTTTGACTATTACTCTTGGTTGTTCTTCTTAAAAAATGTGGTACATTGCTTCCTATGAAGAACTATCGCAATCCTTGTTTCAGGTTTTGTCTAAGAACAATGGAGGCATGTCTATGTCTTCTGTAGCGTATTTTTGGGAAATTTCCTTGCCTTTCTTTATCATTCCAGTTATTCTCACTTCATTAGGTGATTTCCTGAATTCAAGTGAAAATAATAAACTCGGACCTGAGATGAATAGAGAGAAGGATAGAGTTAAAACATCATAATCAAAATCTGACACTCTATTATTCAAAACACGCTTCAAGTAGATATCAATATTTTGAACCTTGCACCCATTAAATGTCGTTAATAACCCATAACTCTTTCTATCAAATCTCTTACACACCTTACGTAACATGTCTAATAAAATGATCTAAGACGTTAGATCTTATAACAGGTTGCTTAGATAATAATCATTTCATGCACTTGAATAATAAGTGTTAATATCGCACATCGCAACTTTTAAAAATTACCAATATTTATGTTTTTTACCATCGATGAATCTTGCGAAATGCGATCTGCGGAAATCACACATCGCAACTTATTGTGGTAATAAAACTTTCCATTTTGTTTCTCATTGTGCAACGTGAAATGCGTTGAAGACTCACGTGGTTTCTCTTTATCGGACTTTTAGATACTTATAATTGTTATTTTGTTGTTTATTCGGGTCCGACTCATCACAATTCTTCAAAATTGTTATAGGTTTGTTCTTTTAAAAAATCATGACGTGATTTCTCTTTTAAAGGGATTTTTAAAGCATTTGCAATGGGGATTTTATATAATTCTAAAAAGGTTGAAGTGCATATTGCAATTCTCAATACTTATATATGTTTTAACTTAATCGACTTGTAAGTTATGCAATTTGCAATGAGCTCTTTTGAAATCAAAGAGAAAAGGGAAAAAACCCTTATTCCTAAAGTTTTAGATTTATGCTAAAATTAAATCATGCTCATAAATTTATATTTATTTTTTTAAAGGGTCCCCATTTATTATTAAAATAAATGGGGGTGTTGTATACTTCAACATAACCCCCGCTTATATGCCACTTTTTCAAGGCTAGGACTCAGGCCACTGCCCAAAAATTCATGAAAGCTTCAAAAATGATAAATAACATTGAGACAGAGGTACTAATGCAAACATTTGATCAATGACTTGGCTAGACCCCTATGAGTCATGACATATATTTTTTCAAACATGTCACAAATATGCATTCTATAAGCCATAATAACATATCTGAGCATAGGTGTCTCATACTTATTGAATAATCACTAAGAAGCATTTATGCCTTATCACATTAGTTTCATTATCATCTATTAGGTCATAGATTCATTTTTCACTCATTTATAAATCAAAATATGATGACATCCATACATCATTACTATCATAAAAAAAATACTCATGACTAACATATAAACCATGAAAATAATAAGGATACAACAACTTTAAATTCCACATATGAACTAAAACATTTACACATGAAATACCAAGGATAAAAAAATCTTATTAAGGAATGAAAAATCCAACCATGTCTTGGACTTCCAAGTAGCACTTGACCATAGATTGGCTGAACCAAATCTTTAGAGTTAGCCAATCACCCCCATGCCATATTCTAAGAATGAATGTGGGACTCATAAAAATAAATTAACTAGGGCTTCCCAAGGATACACAGCCTCACCCTCATCAATAGAACCAGGCTTTAACGCAATCCACTTTGGATTAATAAGCCCTACACAAGCATAGATGCCATCGGATTTCTCCACCTACATCGTGAGGAATTTTTCAGTCTCCTATTCTCTAGGCTTTACCATACATCCCGCCATATAACAATTGAGGATCCCTTGGTCTAATCAAGTCTCCAATCACAAGATTTACTATTAGGTTCCTATATTACTAGTATATTCATTTATTGTTGTTAGTGTAACCCCCTTATTGTTATTATTGTACCTTTATAACCCCAATATTTTTATTATTGTGCCCTTACATTATTATTTTTAGGTCGGCTAGGATTATATTGTGACCCCATGGACCCCTATATATAGAAGGAGGTTTTGGTCATTTGTATCATCCAAGAATTGTTCATTTATGTAATTTATTGGAGGTTTCCCCCTCGAAGTGGCTATTTCTAAGGCATTGATCTCTCTTTTCTTCTAATCTTGGAGTTGGTTTCATAACATTTGGTATCATAGCTTTGGATTCTAGGGTTTCGCTGCTCCAAACATATCATCGTGGAATTTGCACTATAACTTTTTTTCTATGAAAGCACGGAAGCTTAAATTTTTACAAAGTGAAGTCGGAATCCTAAGGAACTTCGTGTAGAAATTTCATATCTTGGTTCGCGATATTTTCAGATATATGATCTATGGAATTTAGGATTTATTCAGGCTCCTGAATTTCACCTAAAACAGGTCATCGTGGAATTTGTGCTATAACTTGTTTTCTACAAATTTTCAGAAGCTAAAATTTTACAGTGTGAAGTTGAAATCCTGAGAGACGTCCTGTAAATATTTTAGGGTTTGGTTCACAATATTTGCGGAGATATGATCTGTGGAATTTTCAGGCTCCCGAATTTCATCTCAAAGAGGTGAGCATGGGAAAATCGTCATAACTCTCTCTCTGGGCATTGCATTGGAATTCTGTAAAAAATAGTTGAAAGAACATGGACTGTAGGGTAATTGATATTCCAGAGGAACACACGAATTATGTCTTCATAGGGACTTTAAAGGATAACATACAACATGAATTTCGCATTTGGGAACCTGATTCATTAGAGAAGGAATTCAGGTTGCCAAGAAAAATTGAATGTAAAATTATGGCGACAAGGAAGCCTACCACTCACATCTATAAAGATGGAAGTGTTGCTACTCCTAGACTTCCACAACCTACAAGGTTGACACCACAACAATTGGAAGAAAAAAGAGCAAAAGGGCTTTGCTACAGTTGTGATAGAAAATATAATAAAGGCCATAAGTGTGCTGAGAAGAAATTATTTTACATAGATTGTGAAGAGGAGGAAGAAGATGAACAAGAAACTTCAAAAGAAGAGGATATACACCAAGAACCAACCCTAGAAGAAGAAGAAATGAGTCCGACCATATCGTGTAATGCATTGGCAAGAATTTCCACTCCTTAAACTCTTAAGATAGAAGGACATATCAAAAATAAAAAGGTAATAGTGTTGATTGATTCAGGTAGTACCCATAATTTTATTCATTGTAAGGTAGCCAAAGAATTGAATTGTTTCCTATACCCAACACGAGAAAGTCAAGTGATGGTTACAAATGGAGGAACTGTAAATTTCTCTGGAAAATGCCATAATATCAAGCTAACCATGGGGTAATATGTATTGAATAGTATAATGCTTTCCATTCCAATGGGAGGTGTTGATGTTGTACTAGGAGTACAATGGTTACAATCTTTAGGGACAGTAGCTTTTAATTTTCATGAACTTTTCTTGAAATTTTTTTCAGAAGGAAAGGAAATCAAATTATGGGGTATCACATGGAAGCCACGAAAGATAATAAGTTCTAATTTCATAAAAAAACTTTTGAATAAAGAACAACGAGGTGTAATTGCACAATTATGCTCACTAGAAGTTCCAACATCAAAATAATTTATTTCTCCAAATCTCCAAAAAAATTTCGAAAATCATTCCAAGGTGTTTGAAACTCCCAAAGGACTCCCACCTATTTTTGATCATGATCATGCTATTCATTTGATTCCAGGAAGTGTTCCTCCAAAAATCAGGCCTTACAGATATCCTTATGTACAAAAGACCGAAATTGAACCTATGATCGCAAAAATGTTAGGGCCTAGTATAATTCAACCTAATCAAAGTTATTTCTCTGCTCCAGTATTATTGGTGCATAATAAGGACGGATCATGGCGCATGTGTCTGGACTATAAGGAGCTCAATAAGATCACTATTAAAGATAAATTTCTCATTACTGTGATTGATGAATTATTGGATGAATTACATGGAGCAATTTATTTTACCAAGTTGGATATTTGTTCAGGATATCATCAAATTAGAATGAAGACTGAAGATATTCTGAAAATAACATTTCAAACTCATGAGGGTCATCATGAATTTTTGGTCATGCACTTTGGCCTTACCAATGAACCTTCTACGTTTCAACGGTTGATGAATTCCATTTTCAAACCCTTCCTTGGAAATTTTGTGCTATTATTTTTTGATGACATACTAATCTACATCAGTTCTTGGAAGGATCATGTTCAACATGTTGACAGGGTGCTCAAACCATTGGAGGAGAAAAAATTATATGCAAAAACATCCAAATGTTTATTTGGAGTGCAAGAGGTGGAATATCTGGGTCATATTGTATCTCACGAGGGTGTTAAGGTAGATCCTAACAAGATTAAAGCCATTAAGGAATGGAAAGTCCCCACAACCATAAAGAATTTGCGAGGATTTCTCAGCTTAAGGGGGTATTATCACAATTTTTTTAAGAATTATGGGAGAAAAACAACACCTCTAACAACGTTATTGAAGAAAGATGCATTTTCTTGGACTCCTAAAGCAACTAAGGCCTTTGAACATTTCTCAGCTACACCAGACTTCACAAAAACCTTTATTGTGGAATGTGATGCCTCAGGAAATGGAATTGATGTTGTTTTAATGCAAGAAGGAAGACCCATTGCTTTTGAAAGTCATCCAATCAAAGGAAAGTATTTACATAAAGCTATTTATGAGAATGAAATGTTGGCAATACTACACGCACTAAATAAATGGCGACCTTACCTAATAGGAAGACACTTCAAGGTAAAAATTGATCATGATAGTCTTAAACACTTTTTGGAACAAAGACTATCTTCATAAGAGCAACAAAAATGGGTCACAAAGATGTTGGGTTATGACTTTGAAATCATCTACAAAAAAGGGAAGCTAAATGTTGTTGCCGATGCACTCTCAAGAAAGGATGAAGAGGTGGAAGCATTGCTTTCTGCCATTTCTATTATCCAACCAGATTGGTTAGCCAAAGCAAGGGATGGATGAAAGAAGGATGAAGAAGTGTGGACGCTCATTCAAAAGTTGCAGCAAGATCCTATTACATCTTATACATTTAGTTGGAAAAATGATTCCTTATGGTACAAATATCGCTTATATATTTGCAAGAATTCCCAACTAAAACAAAAGATTCTCTTGGAATTGAAAATTTCTCCTTTAGGAGGACACTCTAGATTTTTAAAAACTTACCATAGGGTGAAGAAAGAATTTTTTTGGAATGGCCTTAAATCTGATATTCAAAATTTTGTGGCGGAATGTTTGGTTTTCCGGCAAAATAAAGTTGAGACAATTAAGACCTCGGGTCTTCTACAACCTTTATCCATTCCAAGTCAACGTTGGGAGGATATTTCAATGGATTTTATCACAGGTTTACCTAAGTCTGAAGGAATGAATATCACCATGGTGGTAGTTGATAGACTTACGAAGTATGCACACTTTTGTGCGTTATCTCATCCATTTAAATCAAGTATAGTTGCTACTGCATTTATGGAAACAATTCAAAAGCTACATGGAAACCCAAAGATTATTGTAAGTGATAGAGATTCCATTTTTATGGGAAATTTTTGGACAGAATTATTTTCTTGTTTGGGTACTCAACTAGCTCATAGCTCATCTTAACATCCTCAATCTGATGGTCAAACTAAGATAGTGAATAAATTTTTCGAAGGATATCTTAGTTGCTTTTTATCTGATAAGAAAACACAATGGGTCAAGTGGTTACCTCTCGTTGAATGGTGGTATAACACTTCCTTCCATACTGCAACAAAAATGACCCCATTTATGGAACTTTATGGATATCATCCACCATCTATCACATCTTATTTAAGAGAAAATTCTAAGGTTCAAGCAGTGGAAGATCACATTGAGCATCAACAAGAAGTTCTCCAACTCTTAAAGGATAACCTAAATTTGGCACAAAATCAAATGAAACAACAGGCAGATCAACATTGCAGCGAGAGAAATTTTGATGTAGGAGACTGGGTATTTTTTAGGCTACAACCATACAAACAAATTTCCTTCAAGCAAGCTAAGAAGGACAATAAATTATTGCCAAAGTACTATGGCCCTTACAAGGTGTTGCAAAATATTGGTACTATGGCATACAAATTAAGCTTCCTACTTCTTCGCAGGTGCATCCAGTTTTCCATTGATCTGAATGGAAAATGGCATGCACCCATGGTATTCATCCACTCATGTTATTCATCCACCCATGGTATTGTAAATTACATTGACCCATGGTATTCATCCACCCATGGTATTTATTCGCTCATGGTATTGTAACTGACATCTATCCATGTTATCCATTCACCCATTGTATGTATCCACCCATGGTATTCATCCACACAAGGAATTTACCCATGGTATTGTAAGTAGTATCTACCCATGGTATTGTAACTCAAAAAAAGGCTATAAATAACAAGCCTCATTTTGTAAAAGGACTGATTGTCCACCACAATGTAGCTTCTAAAATTATTCTCTGTTTTAATAAAACAAGTTTCTTTGTGGTTTTATTTTCTTTATGTTCTCTTTTTTTTCTGGCATTTGTAATTTTGCAGATCTGGTCAGATCCATTTCAATTTTTTTTTGATCTTGGGTGCCTCCCCCCAAGATCTAGATCAGTGGTATCAGATTCAGGTTATGAATCCATGGGAATGAGGGTTTGAAGCATATTTCAGTTTCAACGTTTTGCAGCAATATTCAGTACACTCCATGAATTTTTTGGGCGGCGAGTTTTCAGATCAAATCTGAAAATTGTGCTGAAATATTTACAAAACCAAATACCAGATCTAGATTCCTGCGAAAAAATACCCCAATTCAAAAAAAAAAAATCATCCTAATTGGAGTTCGGATGAGGCAGATATCGCTGATTCAAAATCAGCAATGTTGCAGAAAATGTTCTGACGACAATTCATGGATGGCGGCTCTCCTATCATTTTTTTCAGTTTTCAGTGTGAAATTTTAGAGAAATGGTTATAGATCTGAGCTCCCCTTGAAAAATCACCCGATTTCAAGAAACAAATCGGTCGAATCGGAGTCCGGACGTGGGAGTTATCATTGATTTAACATAACTATTTTTTTTTAGAAATTTTGTGACAGTAGGACAGTTCCAACGCGAACCTAAGAGTCTAGTGTCTCCAAATAGAAATTTCAAACATATGGGAAGATGCAGAATGATCATTCTATTTCCAAAAACATGTTATAATAAATATTTTGATTTATATTTACTGAGTTATGTCAATTTTAAATATGGAGCAACATTCAGAGTGGGTTCCCTTTGGAGATGTGTCCTCCCACCCTACTTTAGTTGGCACCTGCTTCACATTCATCAGTTTTAGAATTGCAACATTCAGCTTGGGTTATTTGGAGACATGCCCTCCCACCCCAAGATATGTAGGCACCTGCTACTTCATCAACAATTAGCATCATGTTTATGGGTCAATTGCACAAAATCCTTCTCATCGAAGACATTTTCTAGGTCGCACATTATTAGTAACACAGTTGGTCACAAGCATTACAGGGTATCTCTATCCTCAGATCTTATTTTTTCATGGTTTTGGGTCATCCACAAACCCACACTTCATCAAAGTCCATTTTCTAGGCCACACACTGTCAATATCACATTTGGTCACGATCATTACAGGGTATCTCTATCCTCAGATCTTCGTTCATCACGATTATGGGTTAACTACACAAAACCCTTCTCGTCAGTGGCTCTTCATATTCAAAAAAGGCTTCTCAGGAAGTAACTTCACACAATGGGGACCATTGCTTCTTAAGGAGGGAGGAATGATCTGAATGGAAAATGGCATGCACCCATGGTATTCATCCACTCATGTTATCCATCCACCCATGGTACTGTAAATGACATTTACCCATGGTATTCATCCACCCATGGTATTTATTCACCCATGGTATTGTAACTGACGTCTATCCATGATGTTCATTTACCCATGGTATTCATCCAAACATGAAATTTACCCATGGTATTGTAAGTGGTATCTACCCATGGTATCCACCCATGGTATTGTAACTCAAAAAAAGGATATAAATAACAAGCCTCACTTTGTAAAAGGAGAGATTTTCCACCACAATGTAGCTTCTACAGTTATTCTCTGATTTAATAAAACAAGTTTTTTTTTTGGTTTTATTTGTTATGTATTCTCTCTTTTTTCTGGCATTCTAATTTTGTAGATCTTGTAAGATCCATTTCAATTTTTTAGATCTTGGGGGCCTCCCCCCAAGATCCAGATTATCCATGTTTCATGCTTAAAGAAGATTATAGGGGACAAACTTCCAGTTCAAACAATATTGACAAAACTTGATGAGGAAGGAAAAATCATATTGGAACCTGAAGAAATCACGGAAACAAGAACTCGGCAGCTGCGAAATCGATCAATTTCAGAGTATCTCATCAAATAGAAGAACTTACTAACTAAAGATTCTACATGGGAGGATGATCATTTTATACAGAAGCATCTGGAGCTACTCAAGGGTTGAGGACAACACTTTTTTGAAGGAGAAGGGCATGTTGGGTCCCTATATTACTAGTAGAGTCCCTTATTGTTGTTAGTGTAACCCCCTTATGTTATTGTTGTACCTTTTTAACCCAAATATTGTTATTATTGTGCCCTAAAATTATTATTGTTAGGTCGGCTAGGATTCTATTGTGACCCCATGGACTCCTATATATAGAAGGAGGTTTTGGTCATTTGTATCATCCAAGAATTGTTCATTTATGTAATGTATTGGAGGTTTCCCCCTCAAAGTGGCTATTTCTAAGGCATTGATCTCTCTTTTCTTCTATTTTTGGAGTTGGTTTCATAACGTTTACCATATATCTCGTCATTCATCGATGGAGGATTCCTAGGCCTGATCGATACTCCACCCTCCTCTTTACCGCAATCCCCATTGGATCTCTAGTTCTGACCGAGGGAACGCACCTCTAGGATTTACCATATATATCAACATTCACCAGTCGAGGATACCTAGGCCCACTGAGGCACACAATACCTGGAGTTAATGTAACCCACAGTGTTTTTCAAGGGTTACTAGGCCAGAGGCTTTATCACAATGCACAATCCAATTTCGTGGATCACTAGACCATGTGTTCATTTATTCAAATACCACATCACTCAATTTAAAATCCATCCGGAAATCCCACTCAACCAAAACATGAGAAACCCATCACACCATGTCTATCTGGAAATGGAAAGGTTAGGTTGAAGAACACTGTCACACCTAGAAAAACCCATGCCAATGACAACAAGAGAACCAAGAACACACATGCATAACCATGCATGCCAAATATTAGCAAGGAAATCACACATGCAAATTGATACCTACAAGTAAATGCATTGTAGCTTCTTGATCATACTCTTCGTTTGATATTTGCTTCCTCTTTTACTTCTTTTCCTTTCCTCATCCAATGTTCAAGTACTCCAAGAAAACTTTGTGTGTCCAAGACTGTGTGTGAGAGAGAGAGAATATAGAGAGAGCTCCAAAATAGAACTTGACAAAAAGGTACCAACTGATCCTTAGAAGATTTTTTATTAATGAGGCCTATATTTTCTTCAATTTTCCATTATTTTCCTCTTCACATGCAACCTGTGACTTTTCACCGTCCTTTTCTCCTAATTTCCATTATTTTCATAAATAAAATGTCAATTAATGCCACTTTGCCTTTTCAAATCCTTTACTATTGCCTTTTCCAATTTCCTTAGCCATAATAAACCAAATGAACAGTCACACTAGAATGTTTTTTCCCAACATTCAGCTTGGAATAAGTGTCTCATAACCGTGGTTATTATTTTTTCCTTTATTAACTTCTATTACTTGGAATTTTCACCCAGTTTGTTACAATGTACCAATTATTCAAGTACATAATACATCATTACAATTAAATCATCATTAGCTGATACATGTGGCTAAAAAATGTCTCGATAAGACTCCTTCAAAACATACCTATCATCACTCATGACTCAACAACTATTTACTAGAATCAACACGGATGTGAAATAATTAAACAATGGTAAATACATGGTTGTAATAAACGTCATATGATATCCTATACATGGTTTTTCCATGTCACAAGTCATCTCAATACATCATGGAGTCTTGATCATATTCTATGCATGGTTTCAGATATTTTCAACCAGTTGTTAGTGGAAATGAAAAATAATATACAAGGCTGAAAAACGTGCTCATTTTCACTCATGAATAGACATGTAAATCTACCACAAAATACTGAGTGAAAATAATGAGAAAATTCCAAGTAAACTAGGAAAATATTATACCATGCATAGCTCCCCTTCAGCTCAATATAGATCCAATAAGACAGAATGATCCTGTGGACCTAAATGTGCATGACGCTGAAATGAACTCATCATATGCTTCTGAAAACTACATCATACGCTCCCCCTAAGGTTATGCACCTCTTATGATCTACAGTCCTCTATAATTATGCATGAATAATCATGGACTGCATGAGGTAATTCTCTCCACTAGATGAAGAGTTTTTTCTCCTTTCTCCACACAGTTTTGGGTTGCTTCTTCTCCTGTTTGATCTACTTCTTCTCTTGCTTCCTTCCTTGCTTCACTAATTTTGATCTAGATCCTATTTATTTTCGCTGCTTTTGATATTTTTTCCTTTATTAATGAGGTAACAAACAATATCCTTCCATATGGCCAAATCTATGGATAATATAGCACTCCACATGGCCAAGATATGAAGTAAGAGTATCAAATATCCTATTTTTCATGTGAGATATAAATTATGCATGAAATCTGTCTCTCCTCCAATATTTAGACTTGAAATATATTTCCTTATGGAAAAACAAGTGACATGAGTAGAAATAACCATAAAAATCAAAACTATACATGTTGGCATTCTACTTGCCTATTGATATTGTTGGAATCTCTGTTGATATCGTTTATATGTTTTTCTCCAAAAATTTGTTCCAACATGCCCAAACTTGTGACAATTGTAACATTCTACATTATACACAAAAGGAACAAAAGGACTTTGATTCCTTTAAAACATTACAAATCTGTTAGGATCATCTCTAGGAGAAAAAAAAATTCTCAGTGTAGGTGCTCCTTGAGGTTTTCTTCTCTGATGTTGTTTGTTCTTCTTGATCAGCTATTGATTCTGATTGATTTTATGTTTCTGGTTCTTTTGACTGCTAATTGGTCGGTAGATCTGCTTCATATTACCTTGGATCTCATTTTTGTTATTGTTGTTGTTTGCTACAGGTTTCTTGGGTTCTTCTTTGGTGTTCTTACATGTATGCAAACTAGACTCACCTTTTTGAAATCCAAGACAAGATTTTTCAAATGGTAATCTTTGGATTTCAAGCAAATTATCGAAGGCTATCATGCTCTTCCCCATATTTTGTTTCTTTCTCAAGGAAACAACTCCAATGTCTAATTTATCAATCTCCTTTTCTTTCTCTAAAAATTGTTTCCTCATGCCTTCCTCATCCTTTTCTGCTTCTGCCAATTTAAATTTTAAGCTCGCAACCTCTTCTTTGAGTTTGGCCTCCTTATCATCACATAATTGCAATTATTTTTCTTGATTCTTACATGCGACTATTATTCTATAAATATCAGCTCTAAGACCTTAAACAACCCTATCATATTCCTTATGTGCTTCAGTGTGATCTAAATATGAATCAAAGTTATAGATCAAAAGAAAATCATCAATGTTTATACATTTGGGTTCGTTACTTTTTGGTTCCCTCTCATCATCCATTGAATCATGCGCACTAGAAGGACTATATTCTTGTGGCTGAGATACTTGAACTTCAAGGCACTTCTTATTTTTCTTGTTCTTATTCTTATTCTTGTTTCTCTTCTTCTCATTTTCAATCTTTCTACTAGTTTCATATCCAAATATGGATTCTAGTCTGTCCCACATATCTTTGGCACCTTTCAAACACACTAGTCTCTTCATATCATCATCATGGATATTCTTTTATATTATGCATCGTACTTTTGCATCTTGATACAAAATATCATCTTCAATTAGATCTTTACCACAACCTTCACATACAAATCTCCAAGTGTTAGATCCACAAGATAATAATTGAGATTTTATATTTTTGTACCATAACTTCTAATTTTCAACAGTGAGGACAACCATTCTTAAAAAAAAATCAAATTCCACCAACAAACCCCATATCTACTCTCCAGCTATAAAACTGCAACAAAGAGCCCCGCTCTTATACCAATTGTTGGAAACCTTTGAGCACTAATCAGAGGGGGGGATGAATTAATAGTGTGATCTTCTTAACAATTTTTTCCTTTAACTACATTTTGCTCAATCACACATATATGCACCATAAACACATTATTTTATCCATGCATATAATCATATGATTAGCTAAATCATAAACCATGAGAGCAACGTAAACATAAATAAGACACAATCACATCATTATACATGAGACACGAGATTTCTAGTGGAAACACTTCTGGGAGAAAAACCACCCTTGTTGTTGTTGTTCTGCTATGAATTTCTATTATGTTAAGAAAATGATCTTTTACATAGTGTATTGATTCCTATCAGCATGGAGACTTGACCTCATATACATAATTCCAACTCCCATTTTCTAGGAGACTCGATGCTACTGATCAACTCAGACTTTATTCTCTGTGGATCTCTACTGACTGATATCTACCGAAGGCCACCATGATCAGTCAATTCTCACACAACTGCCATTGGATTGAGAAAATTATTCTTTTCTTCTAAGCTTAGATATCACTACTCCACCTCCATGAAGTCACTGCTCCTCACTGCCATGCATACCTCCTTTAATATATTTTCAAACTAAATCACATGGAACTATTCTCAACCAAAAATTAGCTTTGCATACATGTTTTGAGCAGCATGATTTTATCATAAAATAGAAGATAAACAAGTTAAATTGTGGCCACATAAAATATAAATACAATCATACCCTCACAACAATATAATGTTGCATAATATAAATAAAATCATCAGACACATAGCTATGTGTTAAATGCATCAGCAGCTCTTTCAAAACAAGTGTGATAATCATAATAAAAAACACTACCCAACAACATACATAAACTTTCCAATCAATCACTACTACAACAGCTTCAAATATGAACTATATTGAATCATGCTTTAGATCTGGACATTCAGTCATTAAAAATCATGAACTAAAGCATCTATGATCTACTCAAGGTTTGAATCATAGTCTCGCTATTCTTCCTTCTCTCCATATATACACTCAACATCTAACACAATCAATAGCCAGAAAGCTCACAATACAAGAATATAAAACATGTAGGGTGAAATTGAGCTTGGGGCTAGGATCAAAGGTGCCAAAATTGGACCAAATCAATCCACTAAGGTCACTACCAGTACACTAAATGCATTCACATCATTAGAGGACCTTTTCAAACCATTTGCAAGATTTTTCACTATTTTCGGAAGCTTCTAGGAATTTCCAAATTAATTTCCTTCTGAACAACATGATGAATGTGGAGAAAATCCCATGAAAACCCTTAATATATTATGCATTTCTATTATCTAGTCCACCAAATCGTTTGAAGTGGACTCCAAAATGTATTAAAACATGCATCTTTCTTTTGTTGCACAACTTCATTAAGGATGAGAGAAGTTTGTCATGCATACCATGCTCTTATTATTCTTGGTCTCCCTCATCATTGGACTTCATATATAAACTTTTTTTTTCTTTAAAATTATTTTTAAATTATTTTATATAATAATTGTAGCTTTTCTAGATAACATCATTAACTTCATCTTATGCATAGATTCTTTCCAATTTCTTTCTTCTTCTTTGTCACTAATAAAAACTCTTGAGACTCTAATATCATAAATGAAGTAAGCCCTATTTATAATTAACAACTATAATATTAAATTAACATTAACTTTAAAATAAATAAATGGATGAAAAAGATATCCCCTCATATCTAGTAATACCAACCTTTCTTAACCTCTAAATCATTTCAAAACTATCTCTACAAAAATTAGTAGTTGGAGAAATTAACAATATTTTCCCATATTCTAGTTATTTTCATTGTCACATTTAGTTCACAGTTCTAAATTACCCAGACGAAATTATCAAGTATTTAAGTACAATCATGGCACCTTTTCATGTTATGACAAAGTTTCTATCTAATCCTGTCTTCTCAAATTTAATCTCAATCTAAAAGTTTCCCTATGCCACTAGGAATTCCAAGCTAATTTGGCTTCACAAATAAAACATCTGCAAATTGATATCTTAATCTTGTAGAGTGTTGATTAATCAGATCCCTTTAGGTCTACCCAGCATACGCTTGTTCTAAATTTACGTGAAGCATTTAGCTAGTTGTTGCTTAATAAATAACAAGGCTTTCTAGTGAAGACTTCATAAATATAATTGTGTTCTCTTGTGAGACCTGCTAAGTTAGTCAAAACTCTAAATTAGTATTAACGGGCGCGGTAAATTATCGAACTTGAATTTGACTGTGAATACAAACTTACGACGAATTTCTTTTATGTGATAAAAAAACCATGAGGATATCCATTTGTTGGTTGAACTGTTAATTGAACTGTCCTAGGAGTTTCGACCCCACAGAAAATGAAGTGATTTCTGAGAACAATAAAACCAATATCAATTTGCAGCAGCATGAGGTGACTGTCCAAGGCATAAAATGATTCTAAGCATGGGCATACGTACGTTTTTCTCCTGTTTGGCCTGCTTGATTGAGAAGAATAAAATAGAATACGTGTAGTTTGTTCTAAGGATTCATTGTTGCACTTTTCTCACAAGCTATATGTGACATACTTATAGGCATTCCTATTCCCCGAAAATTAAGTGTTTTCTAACATGAGTACTGGTCGGTCAACACAGAATACTTAGAATACCAGTACTTGCTAAAGATAATCTTAGCAAGTCCAACTCAAGCACTGTTGTTATCATAGTCATGTCAGAGGATCAAATTGTTTGTCATCGACCAGTGAAGTCATGTGGATGGACTGAAGAAGTTTCTTTTAAGAAGCAAAACACACCAAGTTGATAATGAAAAATAAGCTTAATTCCAATGAAAACACTCCACCTATTCTTTCTATCATAGGTTTTATTTGGTTTACAATGTAAAACTACTCTTTGATTAATAGATACTACATTCTGAACATGGGCTGGGAAAACAACACTTCACTTTAAGAATCTGATTTTTTATTTATTGACCTATCATTCCATAACAAAATATCAATGTCCACTCGATACCCAAAGAATAAAATCCCGAATGAAGTGACCACATAACCAAAGGATACCATCCATCAAAGTTGTGTTAGTAGAAGAGAGACATGGGATTTGCACCTTTGAGTGTGCTTACATATTGGCAAAACTTCGTTGCAGTTTTAGGTTTTTAAAAAAAGTGGACAAAATAACATTCATAGCATACGACTTGAGTTTGAATGTAAATGGTGGTTTCTTTATTGCAGCTCAGAGAAAATCTTGTTGGTGGATTCTGATTGTCGACAGTGGCATTCTTCTGATTCTGATTCCTTTTGTCAGACTCCAACGTGTGGTTTATATAGAGTCAGACGAGTTAATCATTATTCATTATTATTTACTCCAGTACAGTATCAGAGACTCAACAATTGGTTCACTATTTATAATTGTTGGAAATATTGAACGAAAACAATACACAGAGGGATGCCTCCCCCACAACACAGAGAATGCACAATTGCTGCAGAATTACTAGTCAAACATACAGAGAGACGGTGTAAAACAGGAGTAGAACGAAATTCAGTTTTCTATTCAACTCTTCTCTTAAAAACATGAAATTTCATTGTTTATACAAAATGGCCAAAGCCTGAAAACCTAATGTTATTCAATGTTGGATGGACGTTCAACGACCTCTCTTACTTTTATTGTCAAAAGACCCATTTCTTGATTAAAATGGCACACGGACCGTATTTCGGTTTATACACGAAACACGTACAAAACATGTTCAAAAAATAAAAGGGCGAACTTCAAATATTATATGTTTCGGCTCTGAGTCCTCATCGCATCCGCGCGCTCATCACATTTTGGTAATATCAACTTTTAACTCGCGGCGCTATCCATTAAACATTGCAAACTGCGATGTGCGATTGTGACGTGGTACTTGTCGCATCGCATCCAAAACAAAATACATGTGGGCGTTTTATAGGAAAACTTAAACTTGTGTGATTGTGATATGCAATGGCAATATCGCATCACAAAACAACTAACTTGCGGGTGGAAGAAGGTAAGGTTAAAATGTTGCTATTCCGAACTTGTGGGTGGCTTGGCAGAAAGCATTAACTATTGTGATTGCAATGTGCGATGCGGTATCGCATCGTAACATCTCACGGTTCATTGCATGGGCTTAACAGGTAAGTATTAAAATCTGCGAAGTGCGGTATTGTGAGTGGTAAACTGCGGTAAGCTTGGTAAGTGAAATACAAAGGAAATAAGCGGAAAACAAAGGTTTGGGGCATATGGAAAATGCAATAAGGTTTAAGTTGGGTCCTGCTAGATATCGCATCGGTGGGGATTTAACCAAAAAAATTGTGATTCTGCACTGAAGGCAAAGGTAAGCTAATGTGGTTGTTCAAGAAATAAATATAGGTTATAGTCAGGTACTCTATTCTTTTATATTTTGTGTGAAAATGCCTCTGGTTCTTGGATCTTTGCTCGTCCTTCCCTGGAACAAAATTCAAAGAAGCGTGGCCTGCTTCCATTGTCTTATTCATGGCGGTGGTTGGGAGTATTTACAACAATAAGAATACATGAGGTCATGGTGCCCAATCTAAACTGCATTCATCACCCCTTTCTTCTATGAGCCCCTTGTTTTTGCCTTGAATCCTACTGATTTTTCTACCTACCAGAGCATCTGGAGGAAGTGAGTACTATGTTCTCGTCTTCATTTCTAAGTTTTTTTTATTGATTTTAGTATGTTTTACTAATTTAACTTTGATTTTAATACAATTTGGTACATTCGTTCCTTTAGTTATAGTTTTATTTTAAATTTGCTCATTCGATTCTACGTTTTGGAGGAATTATATGGAAGTTCCAATCTATCTGTGTGCTCGTGTAGCATTTGCACTTTTTCTATAATTCTATTGGATTTCCAAGGACAATTTTGTGTGTTTACCTATGATTACTCAGAGTTCAATCTCTTGTATTTCAAGATTTAATTAATTTTATAAGTTGGATTTTTGTTTATGTTAATTTTAGACAACAAAGTGTGAAATATTTTATCCATTATCTACTTGTTATATATATATATATATATATATATATATATATATATATATATATATATATAATTGGATCTATAGAATTTTATTTTGTCCCTTCCAATAGGTGTAGTGTCCATTTAATGTGTACATTTCCAAAAGTAATAGAAACAGGAAAAACCTACATTCTCAAATTGAATTTTTGTTTATCTTTTTACTAAATCTCTAATTTGATAGTGATCTTTATTCTGATTCTGAGTTCGAAGAATACAGTAAAATCATCCGTTGACTTTTTTGTGTTTCTAGGATAATTTAAAAGTATGAGAACCAATATTTAATGAGTGGGGCTATATATATTGGCTATTAAATTTAAGAAAATACATTATCTAGCTGTAAGCATATACAACTCTATTCATTAATAAGTCAGTAATGCAATAAATATTAATTAATCAAAAATATCTAGATTATTAAATACCTTTCTTGTTACATAATACTATTGTTGAAAGGTTGGTAGAACCTACCTTAAAATTTTCCTTTAAACTCTTTCATGAAGGTGTTGGTTCTAGAGCCGAGTGTAATATTGCTAGTCAATTGACTTCTTCCAACGACACCGCAACAAAGTGGACTTCACAGAAAAACAAAGTGTTTGAGAATTCTTTGGCTATCTATGAAAAAGACACTCTTGATCATTGGAAAAAATTGGCTGCTATGATTAGTGGAAAAACCCCACAGGATGTCAAAAATCATTATGATATTCTATTAGAGGACTTGAATCTCATCGAAATAGGCCAATTTATTTTCCCCAACTACAAATCTTTGGGCCCTAACAATCGCAGTAATTTTGTAAATGAGGAGCATGGGCGAGTTTAAAATATTTTTGTTTTTTACAAGCTTGTAAATTTCGATTATTGCAATAGTTAGTTCTCTAAAGTTCAATTATTGAAATAGTTATGTTGCATTACGCCACAAGAATTTCTCATTTAGGACGACTGGACTGACAGATTCAGTTTGTTTGTGCCAGTGTTTGATGTGCTTGAAGTTGCAATAAAGTTTCTAAAATGATTCCTTGCAGCAGCACACCGAGATATGGGATCTCTCTTATAAGAAAAATATATATATAAAACCACAAAAATATTGGAAGGTTTGAACATGAGGCAGTATAATGTTAATGTTGTCGCTAAAAGACTGGAAAATGTAAACACCAGTGTTTCTATATCGATAAGCATCATAGTTATTTTCCGTTCTCTGTAGATAATATTAAGTGTTTAACTTTTATTCCATGAAATCAAAATAATTCCGAGTTGGGATCCTCCATTATATGTAAAACTCTTCTTCCATGAATTAAATGTATTTCTTGTTGTGTGATACTCGAAGCAACGTTTTACTTTAACTACTACCACAACTACATTTACCAATGTGGTTGATATATGCCAATAGGATACAACTACATTTGTAAATGTGGTTGATATAAGACTATTGGCATTTATAAATTACATTAATAATTATTATATGTATAATGTTAATGTGACTATTAGAGATTGATTATTTGTACTTATTAATAACTATGTAAATAATAACAACCATACACATATAAACCCAATATTAAACCCTATCCTATAAACCCAATATTATAAGTTGTAAAATTAAACACAATATTAAAACCTAATATCAAACCCTATATTATAAACAGTAATATTAAACACAATATTATAAACCCTAAAATCACTACTACTAATACTAAACCCTAATTTCATAATATTACAATGTGACGCTAAAAAAATTGTAATGTAATGTAACATCACAACAATATTAGATTGATTGTCAGGGCGATGACATTTGTCACAATGCAACATTGGAAAGATTTTTGTACCATTCCAATGTGACAATATTAAACGAAAAAATAGAAACCCTAATATTATAGTCCATAATACTAAACCCAATATTAGAAAACCTATGTTAAACCCAATATTATAAACCCTAATATTAAATCATAATTTTTTGATGTCACAATTCGATGTTGAATAGATTGCAACGTAATTTTAACATTGTGACAATGATTGTCACATTGTGACAATGATTGTCACATTGTGACAATGATTGTCACATTGTGATAATGTTTGTCACAATGTAACGCTGGAGAGATTTTTGTACCATTCCAACACCACAACATGATTTTATCAAAACCCTAATATTTAAACGATAATATTAAAACACAATATTAAATCCTAACATTATAAAACCATGGAAAGTTTTTAGGGGCTAATATTCGTAGGTGGGCTAATATTCCATGCTTTTTCCAAAAAAAAGATTCACTCTTTTTCATTTTTCTAAAAATTAATTCGTCCAAATTTTATAGTATAAAATTATTTTACCTTAAAAATCATCAATATTATATATTTTTTATTATAAAAATAATTATAAATCTAAAAAAAATTATAAAATTATCATAAAAGATTTTAAAATTTGGATATTAGGGACTAGTAAGATTTGCCAAGGTTGCTAAACTTTAAAATAAACTTCCATCCTTAAAATTTTCCCTGATTAAAACCTAATACTAAAACCCCAATATTAAACCATAATATTATAAACCCAATATTATAACCCTAACATTAAACCCAATGTTCTAAAGACAATATTAAACCGAAGATTGTAAACCTTAATATCAAACCCAATATTAAACCTTAATATTATAAACCCTAATGTTAAATATAATATTAAATGTTATACTATAAACCCAATATTAAACCAAATATTATAGACCCTAATATTAAACAATAATTTTGTAATGTCACAATGTGACATTGAATAAATTGTAATGTAATGTAACATTGTGACAATCATTGTTATATTGATTGTCACATTGCGAAAATATTTGACAAAATGTGAGGTTGGAAAGATTTTTGTACCATTCTAATGTAAAAGTATTAAAGCCTAATATTATACCAAATATTAGAAACCCTAACATTATAAAACTTAATATTATACACTGTAATATTACACCTCATATTAGAAATTCAGTATTAAACCCAATATTATAAACCCTAATTTTGTAATGTCATAATGCAACACTAACAAATTTGTAACATTATTTAGCATTATCACAATGATTGTCCTAGTGATTGTCATAGGACAACAATGTTTATCACAATGAGGTGTTGGATAGATTCTTGCACTATTCTCACATCACAACATGTTTCATTATAAAAACCCTAACATTAAAACCCAATATTGAAACAAAATATTAAAATCCTAATATTAAAACAAAATACTAAAACCCTACAATATAATGTGATAGTAAATCCAAATAATAAAACTATAATATTAAAACCCAATATTAAATATGGTAAGCATAGGGTTCACCAAGTTTGGTCATGGTCAACTATTTGAACAATGGCTATAAAGGTTGACTTTATTTGTCTATGTTGTCTAATATGCTTGATTATGTTTTACTAATTTTGGTGTTTGGTTTTAATATTAGGGTTTTCCATGTTCACCCTTTTTAAACAACACTCACTATGTTTTGACTATGAATGACTATGTTTAAGTATTGTTTTACTATTGTTGACCACAGTTGACTATATTTTTCCATGTTCACCATGTTTAAACATTGCTAACTATGATTTTGTCTATGGTTAATAATTGTATCACTTTGCCTCACCATAGTTTGACTATGGTTGATTATGAATGACTATGGTTGAATATGATGTGACTATGATTGACCATCATTTGATCATGGATTTACTATGTTCAACCATAGCTGAATATGATTGACTATAGTTGACGAGGGTTTGAATATGGGTACACTATGGTTGCCTATATTTTGACCATCATTATAGACCCTAATATTACACCCCATATTAGACAATCAGTATTAAATCCTGATATTAAACTTTAATTTTGCAATGTCATAATGTGACTTTGAATAATTTATATCATAATTTAATATTGTGACAATGATTGTCTTAGTGATCATCACAATACAACAATGTTTATCACAATAGGATGTTGGATAAATTCTTGCACCATTCTCACATCACAACATGTTTGATTATTAAAACCCTAACATTAAAAACCCAATATTGAAATAAAATATTAAAACTAAATACTAAAAAAACTATAACCTAAAAGTAAATCCCAATACTAAACCCATAATATTAAAACCCAATATTAAATACAATAAAAATAGGGTTGACAAATCTTGGTCATGGGCAACTATTTAAACAATGACTATCAAGGTTGACTTTGTTTGTCTATGTTTTCTAATATCGTTAACTATGTTTTACTAATTTTGGTGTTTGGTTTTAATTTTAGGGTTTTAATATTAGGGCTATTCAGGTTCACCTTTTTTGAACACTCACTATGTTTTGACTCTGAATGACTACATTTAAGTATTGTTTATCAAGGTTGACCATGGTTGACTATATCTCTCCATGTTCACCATGTTTAAACAACACTAACTATGTCTTTGTCTATGGTTAATAATTGTATCACTATGTGTGACCATGGTTTGACTATGGTTGATTATGAATAACTATGGTTGAATATGATCTCACTATGATTGACCATCATTTGACCGTGGATTTTCTATATTCAACCATAGTTGAATATGATTGACTATAGTGGATCATGGTTTGAATATGGTTACATTATCATTGGTTGTATTTTGACTATGGTTTGTGTATAGTTTATAAAACCTAATATTATAGACCATGATTTGACTATGCCTTCTCTATAGTTGACCATGATTTGACCATGGATACATTGCAATGGTCAATGTTCATGGTTAAACATGGTTTGACTATAGTTAACCTTGACCATGCATTATAGGCCTCAATGGTTAACCATGATTATCCACTACACTTTTAGTTGAATATGGTTCATTATAGGTGAGTTATAAATAGGTAGGTGCGTTAAATTTTTAGCATAATTTTCTAAATTAAGAGTTTTAGTATCAAGTTTATTTCTAGGATTTTTTACAACGAGGATTTTAATATTGCTTTCTAATTTTGGATTTAAATATTGTATTTTAATATTTTGATTTTAATACAAGTAAGGATAGGCTAAGTATTCACTATTAGTAAATGTATCTTAATATTAATAATGTTAAACATAAAAATACTGCAATTAATTAATTCTATTATTAATTACTAATAATAGTGTAATGCAATATTAATTAATTAGAGTACTAATGAAAATTACAATAATTAGTATAATAAGATTGTTAATATTATTATTATTATTATTATTATTAACTTTGAGGGAAAATATTACTAACAATTGATATTAGTGTTCTATAATTGTTATTAATGTTATATAAATGTTAACATTAATATTAGTGATAATTAATATTAAAATATTATTAATCATACTCAATAATAATGGTATTAATCATTACTATACTAATCTAAAATTATTAAACTTAAACTTAAACTTAATAATATTAATTAATATTAAACTTATCAATGTTTTTCTTAAAACATATTATTAATAATTGATATTAATGTTGTATAATTATTGAGATGTTAATATCAATGAAATTAAATGTTAAAGTATTATTAATCATAATCATTAATAATGGTATTAATCATTATTATTATGATCATGATCATGATGATTAAATTCCATTGAGACCAATATTTGGTCTATTGGACCTAAAGAAAAGATTTATTTAGTTTGTTTAAGATTTTATTCCTATGCTCAAAAAGCTTGGAGAGAAGCCTCCCTAGCTCACTATAATTTTGACATCTTAAAAGGCTAGGAAGGCCAGTATTGCAACAAATATTATGAAATTGAGCTCTAATGTGGTTGTACGCAGGGCACTCTAACAGGAAGTGATTTTCATCCTCGATGTTAATATTCTCACAGAGATGGTAGATCCTTTCCATCCATGGTGTTTTAGGAACTGTCCAACGACCTGTTTCACTATGGATCTCAAGAGATTTCGTTCTAATCTTGGCTATATTAATTTTCTTCTTTGAGCTATTTAAAACAGAGAGACACTTTTGATCTTCTAGTGTGGGGTTGATGACCTCCTTATAATATCTTAATTTTATTTTAGCAACTAGATCTTTCTCACACCACATTTTTTCTTTGAACTTAGAAGTAACAATTTTTTTAATGTTATTAATGTTTTGCAATGCAACATTCTTGTCGATCTCCCAATGGTTTAACCAGACCCTAGTGTCTTTATCCCAACCTTGTTTAAGCCTTAGGTTGTTTTGGCTAGAATTTAAAGCTATCTTAGGAAGTCTATGGTCTCCTATGCTATTGAGCTTGTACTTGTACAATAGAAGCCTATTCATAGCTAGGCTCTCGATAGGGGAAATACCCACTTCTATAAGGAGAATAGGATAGGGTGTATTGATTTTAATTTTAAGGTTATATGTTATTAAACTCTTTTGGATTTGCTCTATCTTTCTCCAGGATTCTCTAGAGATGCTGCAACCCCAAACCTCACATCCATATAAGATAACAGGAGTGACTAAAGTTTAAAAGAGGAACTTCCTTGTATCCCACATTACGAGGTTTTCCATTTTACAATTATTTTCAAGACCAAAATAAACTTTCCACACCCTATTAATCCTTTTCTGAATGCTATAGTTCCAGTTGAGCTTGTGATGAATATCAATTCCTAGGTACTTGTAAGAAGACACTTCCTCCAAGTTACTATTGTCATACATAAAATTAGCATAAGTGTCCTTCTTGGATTTGATAATCATAACCTTTGTTTCGTCAGTGTTAAGAGACATACCCATGGTAGAGCATAAATCCTTAAGAAGTCTAAGTTGCTTATCAAGATTAGATGGGCATCCTGCGAGAAGAATAGTATTGTCAGCATAGAGAAGAAGGATGATGACTATCCCAGCTAAGATCATGCCAACACATCCGGATTACTCTAAACAACCTTCTATCTTGTCGATGTAAATGCCAAATAGGGTAGGGGAGAGGGGGCAACCTTTCTTAACTCCGATATTACACTTAATATCTTTCGACCACCCCTCATTTCTCTTTAACTTGGCAATTAAATTCTCGTATAACATTATAGCAGCCGCTCTTAGCTCGAAAGGAACATTTAGCTCTTCTAATCTATTCCATAGGTTGTTTCTAGGAACTGTATTGAAAGCCTTTCTAAAGTCCACAAAGCACCAGAAGAGATTGGATTTATCATTGTGGCATTCCTCCACAATGATTCTAAGTGTAACGAGGTGGTTCATTATTGAGTGTTGCCTTCTAAAACCCGCTTGGCCTTTAACCTACTTATCTTCACTTTCAAGCCAAATGCTCAACTTCTTTTCCAAAATAATACCATATAACTTGGCCAAGATAGGGATGATCATAATTGTCTGATCATTAGAGGGGTTATTTGTATCCCCACTTTTAAAAATAGGGATAATTAGGCTCTGAGTCCAAGGTTTAGGGAACCCTTGCTTGATCGCTTGGTTGTAAAGCTTGTGGATGTGGGGGATGAGGATAGGACCTCCAATTTTTAAGATTTCTGCCTGGTAACCTTCAATGTCTTTAGCTCTCCCATTTTCCAGGCATTTAACCCCAACATAAATGTCTTCTAATGAGACAACTTCTTTCATTGTGAGCAAGGTTCCAAAATTATCCCTGGCATTTGAAGATTCATAAATATTTTTAAGATAGGAATTCCAGTCGTGTAAAGCAACTTTATTATTATCTTTAGTTTTCCTAGTTAGAATCTGCCTCGAGAATTTATTAGGTGCCACCTTAGAGAGGTGTAAGATATTTTGTTGTCTTTTATGAATATATTGCCATTTTTTCCTTTTAGTTAGGACTTTGTAGATTTTTATCTTGTCAATTTTGAGAGATTCATCAACAGCTTCCTTAATTTCTCTCCTCGCACTATTACAATATTTTTCATAACATGGGTTGGTTTTGATATTTCTTTTATTACTTGAGACTTCAATTGAGAACTTGTTAATAGAATATGAGAGGGTTGTAGTAAAATTATGATAGAGGTCATCTATGTTGTCTATACTAGATAAAGGAAGCAAATTAGTTTTTAATTCATTTAGAAAGAGATAATTTTTATTTCTATCAAAGATTAATCTCTTTTGACTATAAGTATTATCTTCAATGGCATATCTATGCATGAAAAAATTGAGAGTTATGAGTAAAGGCCTATGATCATAATCAGGCTCATGGTCGTCTAAGATGTCAAAATTTAGTATTTCGTTGTATAAAGGGAGATCAGAAATAACATAGTCTACCACGCTGCTGCCAAGCCCATAGATGTAGGTCATCAGGCTAGAATTGGGCCATTTCTTTAGACCATTGCAAATTATGAGATTCTGAGCACTACAGAGCTTTACTAGCTCCGACCCAAGAAAATTATCCCCGAGGTCTTCAAAGCTCCTTTTGTACTGGCTAGCCAGAGTAAGGTCTTCGTCTAACCAAAGAGGATTGGGGTTGTAATTATTTCTTAGAAGAATAGCTTGGTTGCTTGAAGTTCGAGCATTAAATTTACCCATTAAAAGGATATTACCTTCTTTCCTTAGGCTAGAAATATCATTCTCTAAACCATTATAAGGACTATTTTTATCTAGATTATTTTTCTTATAGAAGTTAGAATTGATGGGGGGGGTGGTGGAATAACAAATTTCTATGTAGATATTTTTATCATTAATGTCATTAATCACAATCCAACTATATTGGTTGTAAGGGTCATTTTTATAAATCCTAGCATGGGGGTAGATGTTCTTCTTAATGTAGCAAGCTATGCCCCCAATGCCTCTATGGGATGATCGCTTGTTCCAGGTAGACCATAGTGAAAATCCGTCTATGTTAGGGACCTTAGGTTCTGTTGGGCCTCGTATATGCCCATGTTTTCATCATGAAAAATCACTATTTATACCCTAAAACCTTAGGTTTTTAGCCCGTGCTATACCCTAATTCTGTCACTTGCGGCCAAATACTCTCTGTGGTTAATAATCATAAATTTCTTCACTTCTAAATGATTAAAGAAGATTTTTTCATGTTTTACTGATGATGGGTTTTGTTGAAGTACATTTATTATAGGGTTCCATCGCTGAAATCCCTCACAAGCCAACTAAGTATGGGAATGCCTAATTTGAGGCTTTCACACTTTCGGCACGCTTCCAGAGAATCTGAGAGAGGTTATTATCAAAAATAACATTATTATACCTCTCCATAATTTTGATTCCACCCAGCTCATTCATATGGGTCTCTAGAAGGAAATTACCCAATATTTCCAAATCTATAAAAAATTCTAAACTGCCAAATTGCGCCTCAATTTCCGTAGATATGAATGCGAAGGAAGAAATTTGGGCACATGGGTTTTTATCCCAGTATAGCCAATTTGCTAAACCTTTTACATTTTTGAAACCTGCCTTACGGTTTTGGATATATTCAGGGGGGACTAAGGCCAATTTATGTAAAATTCGGAAATTTCCAGCATTGTCAAAATACCCCAAACAACCCTGTTATGGCAAAATATCAATTCCTTTATTCCATATTTGTCCTTCATATGTCATAAATATCATCATCTATCAACCCAAGGAATAATTCAAGATGTTGAGGCTACTTTTTGTCTTTTCTTCCTTACCTTCTTTGCCCCTTTTGGCCTAATTTTGACACCTATAAACCCTCTTTTCCTCTCCTAAGTCCCTAAAATGGCTAAGACCTTCATCAACCATGGTTAAAGGTAAAAGCAGTACAAGTAGAAGTTGTTTTCACTATTCTATAGCTAGTATTAGGCATTTTTAGTGATATGCTATTTGTCAACTTACCACTATGGGCAGAACAATGGATATATTGCAGGATTTGTTGACTAGCTCTGTTGGCTTGGAGGAAGTTATGTCTTTTCAGACATCCTACAATGGATATGCCAACATAAGAAGCTCCAGCTCAAGCCCCAGCTTAGCAAATTCAACGTCCTTCTAGCACTCTGACATAGTCAAATGTGGTGAAGGGCCAGCAGGCCACTCTAAGCATAGTGGAGTTCGATTGATTCAAATTAGATCTTGTAATTTTTTCATTATAGTTGCAATCAGTTGTAATAGAAACTAATAGTGTAATTTAGACAAGGTAATGCCAATTTCGTGGATTCCAGATCTCTAGTCCCCAACGCCTTGCTATGTCATGAAACTGTTACTAAATTTGCAATGTAAGCATGCTTATAAAGGCAGAGACTCACCTTTTGATGGTAGAGGTTAATATACTACATCTTTCAGCTGTCCATTTACATTATGCTCTGGTGTTCCAAAGCAGAAATCAATTTGAAATGCTGGTGTGTTCTTGATTGCTTGAATATTGTCGTGGGTGTGATGAGTTTCTGAAGCAGATTGTTGTAGGTGTCAATTAGTTTGTAATTAGCGCTTTTCCGGGTGTGGCATGGGCCCACCATAGCCAACTCAGTCCAGAAGAGTAATTAGAGGTAATTCATAGGCACTGTGTGGTTAAATTCTTGATTGTAGAAATAATTATTTTTGCAGATCGATTTGTTTTGGTTTGATTTACATTGCCAGAATTTCAAATATTTGAATTGCAGAGTAATTGGTTAAGAAAATTGATTTATGTTTGGCATAGTCCACCTTTGCTGAAGCTTCGAGGATTCAGTGATTCCAATTACAGAGTTAAATAGTTGTGAAAATTGATTTATGTTGCTAGATTTACATTTGCTGAAGCGTCCAGAATTTGGGTGATTTAAATTGCAGAGCTAATTAGTTGTGACAGTCGATGTATGCTTGATTTACATTGTCGGAATTCCCAAGATCCCGTTGATCTGAATGTAGGAATGTAAAGAAAATTGAATTACGATTTGGTTTTGACTTAAATTTATGTTTGCTATAATTCCCAAATATCGTTGTTTCGAATTCTTGAAGGCAGAAGTTAATTACTCCTTGAAATTGACTTGTGTCGTGGCTTTAATTCCTGTTGCTATAATCTAAAATCATTGCTGATTAGATGCTCGAGTGCCCAGTTTTTTTATTTTGGAAATCGATGTCAGCATTGAGTTTACATTGCCATAGCAGAGTAAGTTTATATCCCCAGGATCAGATTGGAATGTCCTCTTAAAAACCCTGTGATTATAGCTAAAGGTGTGTTCGATTTCTCCCATAGAAACTGCGTTCCATTTGTTACCACATGTGCATCGTTCTGACTTGAGCATTGCCCAGAAACAAAGTTGAGCAAACAATATGTCCTCTCCCTAAAAAAACAAATTGTTGACTGTATTTTTGCATGGATGAGCAAAGCTTGATTATATACATTTGATTCAATCCTTTGATGAGAATATTTCGCTAAACCAATTCCAATAGCAGAGCACAGCTCGGATTGCAATTAAGATTCAATGGTTCATTTTTTTGTGTGTTGAATGACCCTATGCATTAAGTAATCTGCGACCCATTTATGTGTGCATAACTTGAAGACCATAGTTCAATTGATGTAATAGATAGATGTCATTATTAAGTGAACAATTTTTCTTGAATCAGATGCACTTGGGTTGAAGAGGTAGAATTTTGTTTACCTTAGAGTTTGGCTTATCATAAAATAGGTTTGTGAAGATTCATTGCAGAGTGATAACTATAGGTCCTTTTTAGATCTTAGCTGGCAAGTCACGAAGAGACAGTGTGTTGATTAGGTGGAAGGAAATGGATGATGCATAGAGTAGTTTTGAGCAGAGAGTTTTCTCCATTCCTTTGGCATGTTTAAATCAGTGTTTGTAGTTTGCCTTGTTTGCATGAGATTAGGGTTTGCAGTTGAATTAGTAATATCCCTTAGTGAAAGTGTGTATTCCTTGAAAACGGAGTTTTAACTAGCTTGGACTGATATTTGAATTAGTGTGTTAGCTGGTATAAAGCCTCACGATTCCAATCCACAAGAGTGACAGAAGAATTGAACCCTTGCAACCTGATTCAAAAGCAATTATTCATTGAAAATTGAAACCTTTTTGCAAATTCCAGAGAGTGATTATATAATTGCCCATCATAATGTCAACTGTGAAATTCAAGAGTTAAATTCATATTTTTCTCTGTTTTATATCTTGATGCGGCATGTGTTGATTAAATTCATGACATTGTCATGTTGCCAAATGTTCATTGTAATAGAAGCCTAAGTAATCTTACCTAAGCACAATCGGAAAATTGTAATTCGAAACTGATACCCAGAGAACAGTTGCACACTCCGATAGCTTGAGTCTGATGTAATTTGGTTTGCCAAGTAGAAATTAAAATTGCCAAGAGTAAGTGACATATGTATACATAAACAGGTCAGTTAGGTATGGAGGATTGAAGGCTGTCATGACTGGAGTCTGTGTGAGAAATTGATATCCAAACCAGTGTGCTGCTGCACCTTTCCACTTAACCCTAGTATAGTGAAGTTGGCATGCAGTGTTGTTATTAGAAATAATTTGAGATATCATTTGTAATTACAAGTTTGTTGTGTGAAGTGTGAGATCATTTATCGGTTCATTCAGATTAGAAACTCCTTTCAAAGCGTGACCTCTGAAAAGCAGAATTAGAGTTTTTGAGATTTCTCTTGAAGCAGTGAGTCATTATTGTTGTTGATTAGTAATGTTTTTTATTCCAGATTTAGATAGATAGAACGAATATTTCCAACTAGTATTTGCTATGAATCGGTTCATTTTCAAGGTGTGTGTTTATCGATGTTTTTTTGTGCCTCCATTCTCAAATCAAATAGCATAAGGAATCATTAAAACTCTGACGTACAACCTGAATCAAGAAGTGCAGTGCAGCTCGTGTTTACGAGCCCGGATTGACAAATTAAATATTGGGAGGTGTAATCTAATAATTATTTCTCCCAACAGGTTCTTCGTGCTCCTAAGTTTCATCAAGCAATATAATATCAACATCATTTGAGATCCAACTTAGCTTGGGGCCTTTGTTCCATGGAAAGCCCCGACAGTTCCAAGAAAGAATTTGGAGCATGTTGAATTGCTATTTATTACTATATTTTTTGTTTCTATCTCGAATAAGTGCTTTTCTATTTCTGATTATTGCCCATTTTCCTTCCTTCCTAGCTTATTTTACCTTTTGAACCTCCTTTATTAATTTTGTTTGATCTTCTGGAATGAGATCTTCATTTATAAATATTCTCGTTCCTTTTAGACTTGAGGTTTTACTAAGTATGTCATACTTGTGGTCAGTAGAGCTCACCTTTATTTGGATCAGCCTTCCTTTATTCTCAGTTAATTTCCCTAACCTTGTTGCTTCTGTGAGACACGTGGTTTCAATTTGTAATATATTATGTAATTTTGTCATGGCTATGGCTAAAGTATCCTCATCTACCTCCCCTTTCAAACCGAATATTATAAGGTTCAAGGCCCTTTTGTTACGCTCATCGTCTAATTCGATCAATTTTTTCATTTCATCTTTAATTCGTTTGATATCTAATTTACCTGCCCCACTATTTAGGGTTATATTGTTGTTAAATTTTTCTTCTAGTTCTTTTATCATGTCCTTCATTTTAAGACTCTCTATATTATCAGCATCTTCTTAATGAGATGTTTGGTTCGTATCTTGGTTTTTTTCTATAACCTGCAACATAGTCTCCATTGCCTCCATTTTATTCTCCAATAGTTCTATTTTATTTTCTATTTATTTTTGGATCTTGTCTTCAAGAGATGTGAATTTGTTTTCCAACATGGCTTCTAACTGGATTTGTAGCTTGACTTCTCTTTCTTCTCTACGTTTCTCTAAAGACTATATACTCATAAAGGCTCTGTAGAGTAACTATGCTACGTCTACCTTTGGTAATCTTTGGTAGTTGTAGTGAATTATTCATACTTGAGAATATATGAGCATATATGTATTAGAAAAAGATAAGGAATGTGTGCACATAAATATCAGCAAACCAGACAATCGACCTCAAATGCCCAAGTCCAAAAATTTATCGAGAAAAAAATCACCACAAATCCAAGTATTAATCGAGAAAATTCACCCCAAATTTTCACCGCAGACCCAAGTATTAATCGTAAACCCAAGTATTAATCAAGAAAAATCACCGCACACCCAAGTATTAATCGAAAAAATTTTCACCGCAAAATTTTCACCACAAACCTAAAATAATATTATAATATTATTATTCAAACTAAACCTAATATTATTATTATTAAACCTGACATTAAAAAATCTAAACCCAATATTCAAAATCTTAAATCTAATATTAATAAACTTAATATTAAATATAATTAGTAAACTTACTATTAAATATAATTATAAATTACTATGACATATGTGAAAAACTACTAAATATAAATACCTTCGTTACTGATTCAAACATCACCATAATTTTAGAGGAGTATTGATCACTTAGACATATAGGTAAAAAAAAATCAATAATCCAAGAATCTATATTAATAAACCTAAAACTTAAACTTATAGAGTTGTCTTATATAATATAAGTAAATATAAATTAAATATTTAACCCCTAAATGTAATTTTAGTATTAATAATATTAAACATAAAAATACTGTTATTAATTAATAATAATAATATAATATCATATTAATTAATTAATTAAAGTATTAATGCATATTTTCAAAAAGATTATTAACCATTGATATTAGTATTTTATAACTATTATTAATGTTATATAAGTGTTAATATTAACATTAGTGAGAATTAATGTTAAACTATTATTAATAATTCTCAATAATAATGTTATTAATCATTACTATATCAAGCTAATATTATTAAACTTAAACCTAAACCTAATAATATTAATTAATAAATCTTATCAATGTTTTTCTAAAGAAAATATTATTAATAATTGATCTTAATGTTGTATAATTATTATAGTGTTAACATTAATGAAATTTAATGTTAAAATATTGTTAACAAAAATCATTATTAATGTTATTAATCATTACTATACCAAACTAATATTATTAAACTTAAACCTAAACCTAATAATATTAATTAATAAATCTTATCAAAGTTTTTCTAAAGAAAATATTATTAATAATTGATCTTAATGTTGTATAATTATTATAGTGTTAACATTAATGAAATTTAATGTTAAATATTATTAACAAAAATCATTATTAATGTTATTAATCATTACTATACAAAAATTATATTATTATATTATTAAGTATTCTATAATTGTTATTAATATTATATGAGTATTAATATTAATATTAGTGATAATTAATTTTAAAATATTATTAATAATGTTCAATAAAAATGTTATTAATAATTACTATACTAACTTAATATTATTAAACTTAAACATATATCTAATATTATTAATTAATAAATCTTATCAATGTTTTTCTAAAAAAAATATTATTAATAATTGATATTAGTGTTGTATATCATAATCTTTGTTGCAATACTATAATTTTGACATATTAAAAGGCTAGGAAGGTCACTATTGCAACAGATATTATGAAATTGAGCTTGAGAGGCTTCTCTCCAAGCTTTTGAGCATAGGAATAAAATCTTAAATCAAACTAAATAAATCTTTTCTTTAGGTCCAATAAACCAAAGATTGATCTCAGTGAACGTTAACCATCATCATCATCGTCATTATAGTGTTAATATTAATGACATTTAATGTTAAAATGTTATGACTAAAAAACATTTATAATGTTATTAATCATTACTATATGAACCAAATATCATTATAAATCTAAAAAAATATTAGTATATTATTGTATTATTATTAAAAATAAAAATATTATTATTATTATTAAAAGTGATAGTGTAAATGTAATATTATAAAATATTAAACTTAAATCATATTAAATTTAATATTTAATATAATTATTAAACCTAATATTTTAGAATCTAAACTTAATATTTAAAAAATGAACTTAATATTAAATCTAATGACTATCAAGGTTGACTTTGTTTGTGTATGTTGCCTAATATGGTTGACTATTTTTTACTAGTTTTTGTGTTTGGTTTTAATTTTAGGATTTTAATATTATGGTTTTTCATTTTCACCTTTTTTCAACAACATTGACTATGTTTTGACTATGAATGACTATGTTTAAGTATTGTTTGACTATGGTTTACCATGGTTGACCATATCTTTTCATGTTCACCATGTTTAAACATCCGTAACTATGTTTTTATCTATGGTTAATAATTGTATCACTATACTTGACCACGGTTTGACTATTGTTGATTATGAATAACTATGATTGAATATGATCTCACTATGATTGACCATCCTTTGACCATGACTTTTCTAAATTCAACCATAGTTGAATATGATTGACTATAGTGGACCATGGTTTGAATATGGTTGGTTGTATTTTGACTATGGTTTGTCAATTATTTATAAAACCTAATATTATAAACAATGATTTGATTATGGCTTATTTGTAGTTGATCATGATTTGACTATGGATAACATTAGAATGGTAGTTGTTCATGGTTAACCATAGTTTCACTATAGTTAACTTTGACGATGCACTATAGGCCTCAATGATCAACCATGATCATCCACTAGAGTTTAATGTAGTTGAATGTGGCTCATTATAGGTCAATTATAAAGAGATGATTGTGTTAAATTTCTAACATAATTTTCTACTTTAAAATTTTAGTATCAAGTTTTTTTTAAGTTTAACAATGACGTTTTTAATATTGAGATTTAATATTAGGTCTAATTATTATATTTTAATATTATGATTTTAATATAAGTCAAGAAACGTGAAGTATTCAACTATGACAGTGGGAATTCAAAGCTAATTTGGCTTCACAGATAAAACATCTGCAAATTGATATCTTAATCTTGTAGACTGTTGATTAATTAGATCCCTTTAAGTCTACCCAGCATACTCTTGTTCTACATTTACGTAAATCATTTAGCCAATTGTTGCTTCATAAATATCTAGGCAGACCAGCGAAGGCTTCATAAATATAATTGTGTTCTCTTGTGAGACCTGCTAAGTTGGTCAAAATTCTTAATTAGTGTTAACGGGTGCGGTAAATTATCGAACTTGAATTTGAGTGTGAATAGAAACCTACGATGAATTGCTTTTACGCGATGATAAGACCATGAGGTTATCCATTTGTTGGTTGAACTGTTAGTGTCGTTTTAGAGCAGCGGGAGCTTACTACTACTGGCACCAAAATGGGTTTTCCCTGACAATCCCAAGACCACATGTCCTAGGAGTTTCGACCAAGCCCCAAAAAAAATCAGTGATTTATGAGAACAAAAAAAACAGTAGCAATTTGCAGAAGCATGAGGTAATTGTAAAGTAAAGAAAGTGTGACTGTCCAAGGCATAGAACGATTCCGAGCATGGGCATACGTAAGTTGTTCTCCTGTCTCGTTGGAAATTTCTGATTGGCCTGCTTGATTGAGAAGAACAAATAAAATATGTGTAGTTTGTTCTAAGCTTGCATTGTTGCACTTTTCTCGCAAGTTATATGTTACATAATTATAGGCATTTTTATTCCCCGAAAATTCAGTGTTGGTTAATGAATATTTATAATATTGTTTGAATTAATGGAGAAAGCTAGACTTAGTTTTTTTGTTGTGATAAGGATAGGATTGAGACTCTAAGATTAGGTCTCAGATCCTACTATTTAGGGAGTGGTTCAAACCACCCTGTTAGTATATGTACAAGGTTATTATGACTGAAGAGTTAGAGGCATTGTGTGGAGTGCTTGGGCACTCTCCAAGTATCTCACCTAGAGAGACATTTAAGTAATTGATTTTCCTTTTTTCAACATGGTATCAGAGCTTCAGGTGAGCACTAGGTGAGTTTCCGCATAGGTTGATTTTTCCATGTGGAGAGGCACGTGAGTTTGGTTGATCACTCCATAGGAGGCCCGACCTGTGATATTCCTAATTAGCGACAGCTAATTGGAATATTCGATTTTGTTAGTTTGCCATCTATAGTTTGTAAATAAATAAAAAAGTGAGTGAAGAGGGTCTAACTCACTTAAGTGAAATAAGACATCCACCTAGTAGCACAACGTTGTGACTTAAGGGAGAGTCAAGGGGGGGCTTAACACCACGTAGAGGAGGAGGACCTACGTACACTCTAGAAGTTTCTGCAAGCTTTTACGCAGATAAGGATGAGTATGTGGAGGAGAGAGAGGCTACGCTGGGTTTTGGAGGGAAACCAACGTTATAAAAGATGGAGGAGCCTCCTCATTTCATTCATTCTTGAGTTGATGATTTTTTAGTGAGATATTTGTCTTCTTGAGCATGCTGGTTGTTTAGCCTGTCTGCAGCACTGTTTAGTGCATTGAGTGTCTCCGGTCGGAGATCTCGCCCTTAGCCCCAGGGGACTTCGAGTGCCTGCTCAGGCAAGGTTGGTTTTTCAGCATTTTGTGAGTCATTTTATTGTTTGGGTTTGTTGCGGAGCTGGAGCTTATAGAGACTGCGCAGTCACTGGTAGAGAGGACGCAGTCCATTGTGGACGAGCTTCAGATTGGGGTTTCTGCAGGTGATTTAGCCGGGATTTTGAGCAGAGGGTCATCCTTTGCCCATCAGAGGTTTTTGGCAGAGTTTGAGGCGATATTTCAGCCATTTCTATCTAGCCACTGTGCAGTGCCTTGGAGGCCAGCGTAATTCACTGGGGAGGCAGTTTCTGGTGATTTCCGGGGTTGGCCATTCTTGGAATGGTTTTTGGATTTTTTCCAGGTTGTTGAAGAGAGGAGGTTTGCCGATTTTTCAGCTCATGCCGACAAGGGGATCAGCCCCTAGTCTTCAGCCCATTCCAGCAGTAGCAGCTACACGGCAGTTTTCCAGCAGCTGGGATGCAATTCATAGAGCAGCCATTTTCGGTATTCTCTGAGAGTTTTTTCTCACTTGCCTTGAGCAAGATTAGCCTATTATACTTCATTACATTTCTCAGATTAATAAAATGGCTCAACATTTCCTCTCTATGTTTTTTGGATGAGTTGCCATAGTTGTCGTATTCTCTTTCTATGATATTATATGTCGTGCTGCACTATTATTCTTTTGAGCATTCTAGTTCTATACCACTTGGTGCATTATCTTTCACTCTTAGATAGAGTCTGGAAAGGTTCAGGTAGCCTCCGGATCTCGTCCTCTTTTCAAAGGCGAAATATCCGGTAAATGCCTTCCCAGTCTATCTCTGGTTGGATTTTGCCGTGTTTTAGAAATATCCCAAAAACGGGATATTACAGTGGTATCAGAGCATAGTTCTGGGTCAGCCTGTGGTCTATGACATCAGGAAAGAGACCATACAGGGGCAGGAAGTATAGAGACCGTGAGCGTAGGTTGGAGACCACCTACGAAGAGGAAGACTATGCCTAGGTAGAGGACGCAGATCAGGAGAGAGAGCCTGTGACGGACGCAGAACAAGTGGAGCTTGTACTAGATTTAAGGCAGGAAGAGCCGATGGCAGATGACACTTAGTCCAAATAGTTTGGAGAGGCAATCCTCAAGTCGGTGCAGGATTTATCTAGACAGATTGAGGTGATGGGACCGAGGTTCACAGCTGTGGAGGCTAGGCAGCCTGAGGCTCCATGAGTTTTCCAGGTCGGAGAGGGATCAGGTACATCCCACCATTTTCCAGAGCAGGGTGCTACTTAGCATGATATTCCTCAGGCGATGGCTTCACATGCACCTACCCACTCTGTCATGCCCACTTTCTTGAGAGTAGATACAGGGGCAGGAGCCCAGCAGGAGGCAGAGCCTGGACACTTAGATGAGTATTTTGTAGAGTATCAGTCCTATGGGCAGGAGTTCAGGGATGCTCTCACATTCAGAGATTTTTTGCAGCTCCAGCGAGACAGTAGACCCCGCGACCATCATAGAGGGCACCGACATTATCATCACGGAGATTCCCACCGTGCCTCTAGTAGATTTCATTTGCCTACTTTTGACGGATCGTCAAATAGTTCGGCAAAGTCTTGGGTGGAGAAGCTGGATATCTATTTCTAACTTAACCAGGTGTCAGAGACGGAGGCCATCAAGGTGGCGACATTACATTTGGATGGTGAGGCCCAGGACAGGTGGTTCCATGGGATGGTGACACTTGGGCATTCCACAGTGACGACATATGCCGAGTTTACCAGGAGATTGATAGAGCATTTTGACCGGAGGGATCCGGAACAGCATTTTGTTGAGGTGACGAAGCTCAAATAGATAGGGAGCCCAGAGACATACATTGCAGATTTATTGAGGCTTTCGATGATGGTGCCAGATCTATCCGTGACACGGATGATCTATATGTTTGTGGAGGGATTGGCAGAGCCACTTCGAGGTCTAGTCACATCTACTAGACCAGCTACACTCCACGACACTATCAGTAGGACCAGGGACTTGCAGGATGCATTGCCCAGAACGTGGACACCTTACCCCCAGAAACAGGGTTTCCAGCCAAAGGGGAAGGATGTGAATGTTCCTCCTCCAAAGGGGAATCCGAGACGGGCACAGATAGATGATCATGCGAGGAGGGATTTGAGGAAGAAGCGGTTGTACTTCACGTGTCAGGAGCCGTGGGCACCAGGGCATAGGTGTGTTGTTGGAAAAGCACACTTCATTGAGGTCTTCTCCGATGATAGCGGGAAATAGGATGAGGAGGATGATGAGAATGCAAGAGATAGTCAAATGGCCCAGGATCAGTTGCCGCCTCCACCTCCAGGGACAGGAGGTGCAGCTTTTGCACCCACAGGAGGGGCCCTTGCAGCTTTGCGAGGAGTTCCTAAGTATTTGACGTTGCGCGTACGAGGGACAGTACGTGGCCTGCAAGTATCAGTCTTGGTTGACAGTGGAGCAACCCACAACTTCATTGATGCACAGATGGTTGAGCGGAGTGGTATACCGACCGAGAGTTTTGAGGGGTTTTCAGTCTTGGTCTCAGGAGCCCAGATGATGCAGTGTGCCCGGTATGTTCCAGAATTAGCAGTGACGATGGGTAATTACACCGTGACTGATCACTTTTTCGTGGTCAACATACCAGATACTAATGTGGTACTAGGTGTTCAATGGCTGATTACTCTGGGGAAGGTCACCACGGATTGGGAGGCCTTAGAGATGGAGTGGGATGACAAGAAGACCAGAAAGCATGAGAACATCCATGGGATGCATACTTACCCACCTCAGATAGTTTCGGCACACCGGATGGAGGCAGACTTCTAGAAGGGAGACATGGAGTGGGCAGTTGAGTTGCGGGCATCAGAGGCAGAGACCACCGGTCGAGCAGTTCATCCAGATATACAAGCCATCCTCGACAAGCATGAGGTAGTGTTTGGGGATATACCACCAGGTCGGCCACCAGATAGAGGGTTTGAGCATACCATCGAGCTTGAGCAGGGTATTCAAGCGGTGATCACTACACCCTATAGGCATCCCAAAGCCTATCGGGATGAGATTGAGCGGGCCATCCAGGAGCTGTTGGCTCTTGGACATATCAGACCAAGCACGAGTCTGTTTGCTTCTTCTATAGTGTTGTTGAAGAAGAAGGATGACACCTTGAGGGCCCTGAACAAGAAGACTCTGAAGAACAGGTACCCTATACCCAGGATCGATGAGCTGATGGATGAGCTGAGAGGAGCTAAGTTCTTCTCAAAGATTGATTTGAGATCAGGGTACCACCAGATTCGCGTGAGGGAATAGGATATTCCCAAGACCACCTTCAGGTGTCAATATGGGCACTTTGAGTTTTTTGTTATGCCTTTTGGGCTGACCAATGCACCAGCCACCTTTCAGTCTTGCATGAACCATATCTTCTGCAGTCATCTGAGGAAGTTTGTACTGGTTTTCTTCGATGACATACTCATATATAGCAAGACGTGGGAGGAGCATCTCCAGCATATAGAGGCAGTGCTACACATCTTGGAAGAGCAACAGTTCTATGCTAAGCTCTCCAAGTGTGAGTTTGGGATGACATAGATGTTGTATTTGGGTCACATTATTGGAGTGGACGGAGTGAGGGTCCACAAGGAGAAGATTAGAGACATCAGAGATTGGCCGGAGCCGAAGGATGTGACGGAACTTCAAGGGTTCATTGGGATATGTACCTATTATAGGAAGTTTGTTAGAGGATTCTCACAGCTTGCTGCACCCCTTACAGATTTGACGAAGAAGGGGGCATTCAGTTGGTCAGATAAAGCACAACGAGCCTTTGATAGGCTCAAGGAGGTGATGAGTAGCTTCCGAGTGCTTGCATTGCTAGATTTTACGCAACCATTTGTCTTAGAGTGTGATGTGTCGGGAGAGGGGATTGGTGCAGTATTGATGCAGGGGGGACACCCTATAGCCTTTGAGAGCCGGAAGCTCCTTCCACATGAAAGGTTGTATTCTATATACGGAAAGGAGATGTTGGCCATCATGCATGCTTTGGCCAAATTCCAGCAGTATTTGGTAGGGAACAAGTTCAGGGTGAGGACTGATCACAACAGCCTCAAGTTCTTTTTGGAGCAGAAGCAGCTATAGGAGAGGCAGCAGAAGTGGATCAGTAAGATCTAAGCATATGACTTTAACATTGAGTATGTCAAGGGTAAGAATAACGTGGTAGAAGATGCCCTTTCACGTAGACCAGCCACGTTATCTCTTATGAGCTTGGATACAGATTGGAGGGCTCGACTTTTAGTTGAGTACTCCAAGGACAGATTTGCATGTGAGGTGCTGGATGGACAGGTGGCGGATGACAGGTATAGGGTGATTGATGAGATCATCTATTATAGGGACAGGATCTTCTTGACTGAGGGATCTCAGCTTAAGAATAAGATACTCCAGGCATCACACGATTCTCCATTGGCAGGCCATCAGGGGTTTACCAAAACCTACAGGGCCATTAGGGAGAGGTTCTCATGGAAGGGCCTCAAGGAGGACGCACTCCAGCACGTTAGGGAGTGCATTGTTTGCCAGAGGAATCAGGGGGAGATGAGCCATCCCGCAGGACTATTGCAGCCTCTTCCCATTCCAGAGGGGAAATGGGAGAGAATTTCGATGGACTTCATCATAGGGTTGCCCATGGTGCAGGGAAAGGATTGTATCTTTGTCATTGTTGATCGACTGACAAAGTATGCGCACTTTTTCGCCATATCCGCGAATTACACAGCAGCACAGGTGGCCGAGCTGTTTTTCAGGGAGGTTTTCATGTTGCATGGTCTTCCTAAGACCATCATCAGTGACAGGGATAGCCGTTTCATGGGCGGATTTTGGCAGGAGCTTTTCCAACTAGCGGGGATGCAGTTGGCACCGAGTACCAGTTACCACCCATAGACGGATGGACAGACGGAGATAGTTAACAAGTGGTTGGAGGGCTACTTGCGTAACTATGTCAGTGGGAAACAACGAGCGTGGTTGAGATGGTTGCATTTGGGGGACCACTACTATAACATGACACATCACATGTCTATTGGTATGTCACCATTTTATGCTTTGTATGGGTACCATCCTTTATCTTTTGCTGATGTGATGTTCGGTGCTAGTAAGGCTCCTAGAGCCAAGATTTGGATCCAAGAGACTTAGGACATCCTTCGAGCTCTCAAGGACAATATGGCTACATCAAAGAACCAACAGAAGCTGTATGCTGACAGAGGTCAGGTGGAGAGACAGTTTGAGGTAGGGGACTTGGTCTACCTACGGTTACAGCCATACCGACAGTCATCGCTGAAGTAGAAGGTGGCTGAGAAGCTCAAGCCTCGCTTTTACGGGCCATACAGGGTGATACGCAGGATTGGGCAGGTTGCATATGAGTTGGAGCTACCCCAAGGCAGTAAGATCCACAACATTTTCTATGTATCATGCCTGAAGAAGGCGCTCGGGAAGTAGGTGATAGTGACAGAGGAGCTACCACCTACAGATGATGAGGGGTGCTTGGTGTTGCAACCGGAGGCCATTATTGCTACCAGGGAGAGGCGGTTATGGAGCATGATGGTCCAGGAATTCTTGGTGAGGTGGAAAAATTTGCCGGATGAGGATGCCACTTGGGAGAGCGAGAAGATTTTGCAGCATCCATCACTTCAGTTGCTTGAGGACAAGCAACATTTTGCCGGGGGAGATTGTAATATTCCTAATTAGCGACAGCTAATTGGAATATTCAATTTTGTTAGTTTGTCGTCTATAGTTTGTAAATAAATAAAAAGGTGAGTGAAGAGGGTCTAACTCACTTAAGTGAAATAAGGCATCCACCTAGTAGCACAACGTTTTGACTTAAGGGGGAGTCAAGGGGGGGCCTAACACCACGTAGAGGAGGACCTATGTACACTCTAGAATTTTTTGCAAGCTTTTGCGCAGATAAGGATGAGTATGTGGAGGAGAGAGAGGCTACATTGGGTTTTGGAGGGAAACCAACGTTATAAAAGATGGAGTAGCCTCCTCATTTCATTCATTCTTGAGTTGATGATTTTTGAGTGAGACATTTGTCTTCTTGAGCATGCTGGTTGTTTAGCCTGTCTGTAGCACTGTTTAGTGCATTGAGTGTCTCTGGTCGGAGATCTTGCCCTTAGCCCTGGGGGACTTCGAGTGCCCGCTCGGGCAAGGTTAGCTTTTCATCATTTTGTGAGTCGTTTTATTGTTTGGGTTTGTTGTGGAGCTAGAGCTTATAGAGACTGCGCGGTCACTGGGAGAGAGGACGCAGTCCATTGTGGAGGAGCTTTGGATTGGGGTTTCTGCAGGTGATTTAGCCGAGATTTTGAGCAGAGGGTCAACCTTTTCCCATCGGAGGTTTTTGGCGGAGTTTGAGGCGATATTTCAGCCATTTCTATCTAGCCATTGCGCAGTGCCTTGGAGGCCAGCGTAATTCACTAGGGAGGTAGTTTCTGGTGATTTCCAGGATTGGCCATTCTTGGAATGGTTTTTGGATTTTGTCCAGGTTGTTGAGGAGAGGAGGTTTGCCGATTTTCAGCTCATCCCGGCAAGGGGATCAACCCCTAGTCTTCAGCCCATTCTAGCAGTAGCAGCTACATGGAAGTTTTCCAGCAGCTGGGATGCAGTTCATAGAGAAGCCATTTCCGGTATTCTCTGAGAGTGTTTTCTCACTTGCCTTGAGAAAGATTAGCCTATTGTACTTCATTACATTTCTCAGATTAATAAAATGGCTCAGCATTTCCTCTCTATGTTTTCTGGATGAGTTACCGTAGTTGTCGTATTCTCTTTCTATGATATTATATGTCGTGCTGCACTATTATTGTTTTGAGCATTCTAGTTCTATACCACTTGGTGCGTTATCTTTCACTCTTAGACAGAGTCTGGAAAGGGCCAGGTAGCCTCCGAATCTCGTCCTCTTTTCAGAGGTGAAATATTCGGTAAATTCCCTCCCAGTCTATCTCTGGTTGGAGTTTGCCATGTTTTAGAGATATCCCCAAAATGGGATATTACAGGATCGTAGTTGAGGATTGGTGCACAAGGCCACGATTGGTCAATTGGCGAAAGAATTTGCAGTGGATCAAAGAGTGGCGTAGTGGAAGATCTCGGTTTTAGTTGTCATTGGAGAATATTTGGAAGCACAGATCTGCATTGAGTCTTGTCAAAAGATGCAGGCCGTGGGTGTGAAGCGAGCCAGGGGCGTCTCCAACCTTTTTTTATTGTGATTGATTAACACTTACTGGAAAGGCCACTGCCAAGATCAGATTAAGTGTTGGTCTAGTATTCTGTCAAAGGGCACTAAGAGTGTTGAATTCGTGTCAGAGTCACTTGGGTCTGATCTCGATCTTGGCTTCATCGAGAAATGTGAGGTTGGTATCGAGGCCAAGTTGAGATGTGACATTCATGTTGACCGTCGATAGGCTCACCATGAATCAATTTTTGTAATCTATTTTGGTACAAATTAATTCATCTTCTGGCTGGTCAATTAGTATGATCATCAGGATGAAATTGAAGAGCTCAGGTGATACGTCAATGCTAGTGGGTGTTTATGTTGTATTCCAGCTTGCAGTCTTGGGGTCTCTATTGAGTTTGTGATTGATAAGAAGGGAGTGTGGAGACGGCATGGTTTCAAGCGGCGATGGTTTCTGGATTTTGGAACGACAGATAAACAATCAACTACAAATAATAAAGTTCCAGTGCATTGGCAACTTTACTTCAGAATTGGTTTTGTGACATATAAGCCATATTTTGCACCACAAGGTTCTACAGTTGAAGAGCTTCCAAAGGGAGAATTTTCATGCCTGCATGGTAATGTGGTTGTTGGAGCTCTTGAGAGGACCGAGTGGAGTCAGAAAGAAATCTGGAAGTGAGATAAGTTGCACTTTTCCAATATGGCTTCACTTTTAGACATATTTGACCCTGATGATATTTTTTTCATGAGGCTTGGTGGTTTTATTAATGACCACAATTATCGAGAGACACTATATGTTCTGCAACAGCGTGATATTGAAGACTCACGAGTTGTTCTTCAGGAAGGATGTAAGCGGACATATTATTGAAGATCAAGAAGACCCACTGGTCGTTCTTCAGGAAGGAAGTAAAGAGGAACATATTGTTGAAGATCAATTGGATGAGCCACATGAAGCTGATTGCAAAGACTTGACAGAATAAGAGAAAGCTAGAAATAATTCAAATTATGATAATCTCATGAATGTTTTTGAGTGTGCAGACGTTAGCAACAACAACAAGGAAGAAGCAACAAAATTTGAAGATTAATTAAAATTTCTTGAAGCATGGCTTGAAATACCATGGCTTTATGAAGTCAACATAGAAGTTGCATCAATGAATGTTGAAGACAACATTGCTGACATTCAGATGTTTGAAACTGGAAATAGTGAGAGGAAAAATTCTCCTATAAAGCGTGTACCCTCTAAAGTGTTATCAATTTCTATCAATCAAGATATAAAGAAGGACAGCCTAGAATCAAGATCAAGGAGGATAAGATTTCAAGCGTTTTGTCTTTGGATAAGAAAATGTAAAAATGAGGTGAAGATCTATCACTACCTCGTGGCAAGAAAAGTAAAGATGAAGCCTCACCTAGGAATGAACAAGCATGGACTCTCAAGCAAGAAGACTAAAATGAAAAATTTTGTTACCAATTTTTTATGCTTTTATGTAAGCCTAGCTGAGACTAGACAAGAAGGCATATGCTATTCTTTCAGTACCCTTTCTCGATTAAGGGGGAGTGTTGGAATTAATGGAGAAATATAGACTTAGTTGTTTGTTGTGATAAGGATAGGATTGAGACTCTAATATTAAGTCTCAGATCCTACTATATATGGAGTGGTTAAAACCACCCTATTAGTATATGTACGATTTTATTTTGAATGGAGAGTTAGAGGTATTGTGTGGAGTGTTTGGGTACTCTCCGTGTATCTCACTTGGAGAGCCATTTAATTAATTGATTTTCCATTTCTTATTGATACTCACAAGGATCAAAGCACTTTGGCTTTGATTCTACCCTAGAGCTCTGATACCATGAAGAGAAGCCCTTGATGACCTGACGGTAGTCATGAGTGAGTTTGTGTGAATATTTTTTTTCTCTTGTAATTGAAGCCAATTAGCGTGTTTTTCTCCCTCACAGATGCATCAATCAGCGTGGAGCCGTGCTGGAGAAAAGCGATGATCCTCAAGATCAGTGCGGAACTGATCATAGAAACCGCGTTGATCGATGTTAACACTTATGAGGTTTCTGTCCAGCGTGAACAACACGACCTCTGCATGATTGAGGAGCGTCCACCCACATGACATGTAATAGACAATTGATTGAAGACTTCAAAGAAACGAGCACTGGAGAAAAAATATACCTTGGTGATGACAAAGGGTACCCAATCAAAGTACATGGTAATGTTCCTGTAATTCTACCTGATGGAAATATTAGGAAGATTTAGAACGTGAGGTATGTACCTGACATTAATAAGAATCTGATTTGTGTTTCAATTATAACAAATCAAAACCTTAAGGTGTAATTTTATAAATCATATTGTGTTTTTAAATATTTTCTAGATAGTATGAATACCATTGCATCAAGGATTCGCATGGGCGGTCTTTACAAGTTGAATGTGAGATGTCCGCCACATCAAGAGTTGGCATCATCAGATATGACAGCAGAAGACTTATGGCATCATATATTTTGCCATATAAATTTCAAATATTTGTTGTTACTTCATAATAAAGGTATGTTCACTGGTCTTCCTGATTTAAAGCATATTCATATTGATTTTGTAGCGTGTGCTCTTAGGAATATACACAGAGATGAGTTTCATGTTAATGTTAATAGAAAACAGAGAGATATACTATATTTATTTCACACTGATTAATGTGGGCCAATGTAGTCAAGATCGTTTGGAGGTGCATAATATTTCCTATTATTTGTTCATGACTGTACTAGATTTATGTGGGTATATTTTCTTAGCAAAAAGAGTCATACTTTGAATATTTCAATAAATTCAGAAGCATGATTGAGAAGCCTAACAGGAAAATACATCAAGATTCTACACTCGAATCAAGGGGGAGCGTACAGGAAGCCTGACTTCAGCAAATATTGCAAAGACCATGGAATATTGCAGCAATTTACATTACCCCACACTCCTCAACAGAACAGGGTTGTAGAGAGGAGAAACAGAACCCTCGTGGTGTGTGCTCATATTATGCTGAAAGGTAAGAATATTTCTAACGGATTTGGGGCTGAAGCGATAAACACTACAGTGTATTTAAAAAACAGGAGTCCTACAAAGAGTCTGGAATTTAAAACTCCTTTTGAAGCCTTATTAGGATTTAAACCTGCCGTCAAGAATTTAAAAATTTTTAGATCCAAAGCCTTTTCCCATGTACCAAAGGAGGATAGAAAGAAACTGGATTCAAAGGTTATCAAATGTACCTTTGTTAGGTATTGTATAGAATTTAAAGCTTACAAATTATTTTATCCCTCTACTCATAATTTTTTTGCGAGTAGAGATGTATTGTTTCATGAACATGTACATGATGGAAACAATGTAAACAACAATGATGAATGGGATATTCCCTTGTTGGTGGAAGAAGGGAATGGCGAAACGGGGAGAAAGCCATGAGCAGCTACAGCAGCAAGAGCAGAAAAAAGAAGAAGCAGAAAGTTCAGATACAACTATTGAACCAAGTCCATCAAGGGATAATCAAAACAGGTTGGTTTCCACTCCGACACCTAGGAGATCAAGTAGTCAAACACAACTACCAACTAGATATAGGGAGAATGCTTTTATAACTAGCATGTTACTTGTTGTTGAACCCTCTAGTTATAAAGAAGAAAGTCAATATAATGAATGGAGCGAAGCTATGGAAGAGGAACATGAATCAATTCTTAAAAACAAAACTTGGGAGTTAGTTGAATTACCTAAGGGAAAACAAACCAAAGGTTGAAAATGGCTATACAAGCCCAGATTTAAAGAGGATGGGAGCATAGATATATACAAAGCTAGGTTGGTTGCAAAGGGGTATTCACAAAAAGAAGCTATTGACTATGAGGAAAACTTCTTGCACCATTCTCACATCACAACATGTTTGATTATTAAAACCTTAACATTAAAAACCCAATATTGAAATGAAATATTAAAATCCTAATATTAAAACTAAATACTAAAAACAATATAACCTAATATTAAATCCCAATACTAAACCCATAATATTAAAACCCAATATTAAATACAATAAAAATAGGGTTGACCAATCTTGGTAATGGTCAACTATTTAAACAATGACTATCAAGGTTAACTTTGTTTGTCTATGTTTTCTAATATCGTTGACTATGTTTTACTAATTTTGGTGTTTGGTTTTAATTTTAGGGTTTCAATATTAGGGCTTTTCATGTTCACCTTTTTTGAACACTGACTATGTTTTGACTCTGAATGACTACATTTAAGTATTGTTTTATCAAGTTTGACCATATTTGACTATATCTCTCCATGTTCACCATGTTTAAACAACACTAACTATGTCTTTGTCTATGGTTAATAACTGTATCACTATGCGTGACCATGGTTTGACTATGGTTGATTATGAATAACTATGGTTGAATATGATCTCACTATGATTGACCATCATTTGACCGTGGCTTTCCTAAGTTCAACCATAGTTGAATATGATTGACTATAGTGGATCATGGTTTGAATATGGTTACATTATCGTTGGTTGTATTTTGACTATGGTTTGTGTATAGTTTATAAAACCTAATATTATAGACCATGATTTGACTATGCCTTCTCTATAGTTGACCATGATTTGACCATGGATACCATTGCAATGGTCAATGTTCATGGTTAACCATGGTTTGACTATAGTTAACCTTGACCATGCATTATAGGCCTCAATGGTCAACCATGATTATCCACTACACTTTTAGTTGAATATGGTTCATTATAGGTGAGTTATAAATAGGTAGGTGCGTTAAATTTTTAGCATAATTTTCTAAATTAAGAGTGTTAGTATCAAGTTTATTTTTAAGATTTTTTACAATGAGGGTTTTAATATTGCTTTTTAATTTTGGATTTAAATATTGTATTTTGATATTACGATTTTAATACAAGTAAGGATAGGCTAAGTATTCACTATTAGTAAATGTATCTTAATATTAATAATGTTAAACATAAAATTACTACAATTAATTAATTCTATTATTAATTACTAATAATAATGTAATGTAATATTAATTAATTAGAGTACTAATGAAAATTACAATAATTATTATAATAATATTGTTAATATTATTATTATTAATTGTATCATTAACTTTGAGGAAAAATATTACTAACAATTGATATTAGTGTTCTATAATTGTTATTAATGTTATATAAATGTTAACATTAATATTAGTGAGAATTAATATTAAAATATTATTAATAATACTCAATAATAATGGTATTAATCATTATTATACTAATCTAAAATTATTAAACTTAAACTTAATAATATTAATTAATATTAAACTTATCAATGTTTTTCTTAAAACACATTATTAATAATTGATATTAATGTTGTATAATTATTGAGATGTTAATATCAATGAAATTAAATGTTAAAGTATTATTAATAATAATCATTAATAATGTTATTAATCATTATTATTATGATGATGATGGTGGTGGTTAAAGTCCACTGAGACCAATCTTTGGTCTATTGGACCTAAAGAAAAGATTTATTTAGTTTGATTTAAGATTTTATTCCTATGCTCAAAAAGCTTGGAGAGAAGCCTCCCTAGCTCACTATAATTTTGACATCTTAAAAGGCTAGGAAGGTCAGTATTGCAACAAATATTATGAAATTGAGCTCTAATGTGGTTGTACGCTGGGCACTCTAAGAGGAAGTGATTTTCATCCTCGATGTTCATATTCTCACAGATATGGCAGATCCTTTCCATCCATGATGTTTTAGGAACTGTCCAATGACCTGTTTCACTATGGAGCTCAAGAGATTTCGTTCTAATATTGGCTATATTAATTTTCTTCTTTGAGCTAGTTAAAACAGAGAGATACTTTTGATCTTCTAGGGTGGGGTTGATGACCTCCTTATAATATCTTAATTTTCTTTTAGCAGCTACATCTTTCTCACACCACATTTTTTCTTTGAACTTAGAAGTAACAATTTTTTTAATGTTATTAATGTTTTGCAATGAAAAATTCTCGTCGATCTCCCAATGGTTTAACCAGACCCTGGTGTCTTTATCCCAACCTTGTTTAAGCCTTAGGCGGTTTTGGCTGGAATTTAAATCTATCTTAGGAAGTCTCTGGTCTCCTATGCTATTGAGCTTGTACTTGTACAACAGAAGCCTATTCATAGCTAGGCTCTCGATAGGGGAAATACCCACTTCTATAAGGACAATAGGATAGGGTGTATTTCTTTTAATTTTAAGGTTATATGTTATTAAACGCTTTTGGATTTGCTCAATATTTCTCCAGGATTATCTATAGATGTTGCAACCCCAAACCTCACATCCATATAAGATAACAGGAATGACTAAATTTTAAAAGAAGAACTTCTTTGTATCCGTCATTACAAGGTTTGTCGTTTTACAAATATTTTCAAGACCAAAATAAACTTTCCACACCCTATTAATCCTTTTCTGAATGCTATAGTTCCAGTTGAGCTTGTGATGAATATCAATTCCTAGGTACTTGTAAGAAGACACTTCCTCCAAGTTACTATTTTCATACATAAAATTAGCGTAAGTTTCCTTCTTAGATTTGATAATCATAACCTTTGTTTTGTCAATGTTAATAGAGATACCCATGGTAGAGCATAAATCCTTAAGAAGTCTAAGTTGCTTATCAAGATTAGATGGGCACCTTGCGAGAAGAACAGTGTCGTCAGCATAGAGAAGAAGGATGATGACTATCCCAGTTAAGATCATGCCAACACATCCTGCCTCCTCTAAACAACCTTCTATCTTATCGATGTAAATGCCAAATAGGGTAGGGGAGATGGGGCAACCTTTTTTAACTCTGATATTACACTTAATATCTTTCGACCACCCCTCATTTCTCTTTAACTTGGCAATTACATTCTCGTATAACATTATAGAGGCCGCTCTTAGCTCAAAAGGAACATTTAGCTCTTCTAATCTATTCCATAGGTTGTTTCTAGGAACCGTATCGAAAGCCTTTCTAAAGTCCACAAAGCACCATAAGAGTTTGGATTTATCATTGCGACATTCCTCCACAATGATTCTAAGCGTAACGAGGTGGTTCATTGTTGAGTGCTGCCTTCTAAAACCCTCTTGGCCTTTAACCTGCTTACCTTCACTTTCAAGCCAAATGCTCAACTTCTTTTCCAAAATAATACCATATAACTTGGCCAAGAGAGGGCTAATCATAATTGTCCAATAATTAGAGGGGCTATTTGTATCCCCACTTTTAAAAATAGGGATAATTAGGCTCTGAGTCCAAGGTTTAGGGAACCCTTGCTTGATCGCTTGGTTTAAAAGCTTGTGGATGTGGGGGATGAGGACAGGACCTCCAATTTTTAAGATTTCCGCCTGGTAACCTTCAATGTCTTTAGCTCTCCCATTTTCCAGGCGTTTAACCCCAAAATCAATGTCTTCTAATGAGACAACTTCTTTCGTTGTGAGCAGGGTTTCAAAGTTATCCCTGGCATTTGAAGATTCATAAATATTTTTAAGATAGGAATTCCAGTCGTGTAAAGCAATTTTATTATTATCTTTAGTTTTCCTAGTTAGAATCTACCTCCAGAATTTCTTAGGTGCCACCTTAGAGAGGTGTAAGATATTCTATTGTCTTTTACGAATATATTGCCTTTTTTTTCCTTTTAGTTAGGGCTTTGTAGATTTTTATCTTGTCAATTTTGAGAGATTCATCAACAGCTTCCTTAATTTCTCTCCTCGCACTTTTACAATATTTTTCATAACATGGATTGGTTTTTCTGCTTCTTTTATTACTTGAGACTTCAATTGAGAACTTGTTAATAGAATATGAGAGGGTTGTAGTAAAATTATGATAGAGGTCATCTATGTTGTCTATACTAGATAAAGGAAGAAAATTAGTTTTTGATTCATTTAGAAAGAGATTTTTTTTATTTCTATCAAAGATTAATTTCTTTTGACTATAAGTATTATCTTCAATGGGATCTCTATGCATGAAAAATTTGAGAGTTATGAGTAAAGGCCTATGATCAGAGTCAGGCTCGTGGTCGTCTAAGATGTCAAAATTTAGTATTTCATTGTATAAAGGGAGATCGTAAATAACATATTCTACCACACTGCTACCAAGCCCATGGATGTAGGTCATCCGGTTAGAATTGGGCCACTTCTTTAGACTGTTGCAAATTATGAGATCCTGAGAACTATAGAGCTTGACTAGCTCCGACCCAAGAAAATTATCCCCGAGGTCTTCAAAGCTCCTTTTGTACCAGCTAGCAAGAGTAAGGTCTTTCTCTAACCAAAGAGGATTGGGGTTGGAATGATTGCTTAGAAGAATAGCTTGGTTTCTTGAAGTTCGAGCATTAAAGTCACCTATTAAAAGGATATTACCTTCATTCCTTAGGCTAGAAATATCATTCTATAAACCATTATAAGGATTATTTTTATCTAGATTATTTTTCTTATAGAAGTGAGAATTGATGGGGGGGGAAATAACAATTTTCGATGTAGGTATTTTTATCATTAATGTCAGTAATCACAATCCAACTATATTGGTTGTAAGGGTCATTTTTATAAATCCTAGCATGGGGGGAGATGTTCTTATTAATGTAGCAAGATATGCCTCTAATGCCTCTATGGGAGGATTGCTTGTTCCAGGTAGACCATAGTGCAAATCCATCTATGTTAGGGACCTTAGGTTCTTCGTGCTCCCAAGTTTCATCAAGCAATATAATATCAACATCATTTGAGATCCAACTTAGCTCGGAGCCTTTGTTCCATGGAAAGCCCCGACAGTTCCAAGAAAGAATTCGGAGCATCTTGAATTGCTATTTATTACTATCTTTTTCGTTTCTATCTCGAATAAGTGCTTTTCTATTTCTGGTTATTTCACATTGTCCTTCCTTCCTAGCTTATTTTACCTTTTGAACCTCCTTTCTTAATTCTTCTTGATCTTCTGGAATGAGATCTTCATTTATAAATATTCTCGTTCCTTTTAGACTTGAGGTTTTACTAAGTATGTCATACTTATGGTCAGTAGAGCTCACCTTTATTTGGATCAACCTTCATTTATTCTCAGTTAATTTCCCTAACCTTGTTGCTTCTGTGAGACACGTGGTTTCAATTTGTAATCTATTATGTAATTTTGTCTGGGCTATGGCTAAAGTATCCTTGTCTACCTCCTCTTTCAAACCAAATATTATAAGGTTCAAGGCCATTTTGTTATGCTCATGGTCTAATTCGATCAATTTTTTCATTTCATCTTTAATTTTTTTGATATCTAATTTACCTTCCCCACTATTTAGGGTGATACTGTTGTTAACTTTTTCTTCTAGTTCTTTACTCATGTCCTTCATTTTAAGACTCTCTATATTATCAACATCTTCTTACTGAGATGTTTGGTTCGTAACTTGGTTTTTTTTTATATAACCTACAACATAGTCTCCATTTCCTCCATTTTATTCTCTAATAGTTCTATTTTATTTTCTATTTATTTTTGGATCTTGTCTTCAAGAGATGTGAATTTGTTTTCCAACATGGCTTCTAACTGGATTTGTAGCTTGACTTCTCTTTCTTCTCTATGTTTCTCGAAAGACTCTATATACTCATAAAGGCTCTGTAGAGTAACTATGCTAGGTCTACCTTTGGTAATATTTGGTAGCTATAGTGAATTATTCATACTTGAGAATATATGAGCAGATATGTATTAGAAAAAGATAAGGAATGTGTGCACCTAAATATCAGCAAACCAGACAATAGACCTCAAGTGCCTAGGTCCGAAAATTTTTCAAGAAAAAAATCACCACAACCCCAAGTATTAATCGAGAAAATTCACCCCAAATTTTCACCGCAGACCCAAGGATTAATCGTAGACCCAAGTATTAATCAAGAAAATTCACGGGAGACCCAAGTATTAATGAAAAAAAAATTCACCACAAACCTAAAATAATATTATAATATTATTATTCAAACTAAACCTAATATTATTATTATTAAACCTGACATTAAAAAATCTAAACCCAATATTCAAAATCTTAAATCTAATATTAATAAACTTAATATTAAATATAATTAGTAAACTTACTATTAAATATAATTATAAATTATTATGACATATGTGAAAAATTGTTAAATATAAATACCTTGGTTACTAATTCAAACATCAACATAATTTTAGAGAAGTATTGATCACTTAGACATATAGGTAAAAAAAAATTAATAATCCAAGAATCTATATTAATAAACCTAAAACTTAAGCTTATAGAGTTGTCTTATATAAGATAAGTAAATATAAGTTAAATATTCAACCCCTAAATGTAATTTTAGTATTAATAATATTAAACATAAAAATACTATTATTAATTAATAATAATAATATAATATCATATTCCCCGGCTGCGGGTGTTTAATGGTCACAAGGGAACGTGGCACATAGGCCACTTCCCAATGAATATGGCCGGTGCAGCCCATATGGCTCCCGGTACTAACATTAATCGCTACATTTACTCTCCACACTGCGTGAGAGCTCATCTCCTCGATCGGCCCATTCGGCTCTTGGTTATGGCGGATATGGCGGTCAGTCTTGGCGTGAATTGTATTTGTGAAGGTCTGAATGGTGGGATGGACGGTCCTGGCTCGCCTATTCCTTTGCATGCGATTTGTTCTTCTGCAAACACTGAGGCCAGCCTCAAGACGAATACTGGGAAGCGATGCTGGTTAGGAGCCTGCATCGAGCTAGCCCCCAATTGGCATTTTTCCAACAGCCCATGGTGTAACCAGTCCGTCTTCAATTCTGCTTCTTCTGCTCTGTCCGGCAACCTCACTCCCGCCTCCGCAGTCTCGCCCAGAGCTCATTGTCGCTTTGATCCTGATTCACATTCTCAATCCAGCGCAACCCAGTACACTCTCCACCCCTCTGTCTGTCTGCCGTGCCCTGCTCAATTTGGCTCCAACTCAACCACCATGCCTCGCCTCTGAGAACGCATGAGAATTCGACGGGGTTCTGGTCGTGGGCGGCTCAACCAACAGCGCCCGCCTCCTATTCCTGCTCCGGCGTCCGAGGTTGATACTGTGTTTGCACCTGCTGCTGCTCCGCGTCCTCTTCGGCCCTCCATCCGTCAAACCTCTCAGCGTGCTGAGCTAAGGTTCGACTGTACCTCCTGCAATGCCATTCTCACAGCTGCTATTACGGTCACGCTTCGGGAAGAAGTTCCGAATTTTGGCCCGCCCAGTTCGTCGAACATGCCAGCTCCTCCTCGTGTTGACCCTGCTTCCTCGGCCCCTCAGCACGAGTCCAGCATGGAGATCGAACGTGAAGATGGCGGACGTGCTCTCAGTGAAGAACCGGCGGACAGAGGCGAGATGTTCACCTGCAGAATCATTGAAGAATCGCCCTCTCCCACTCATGAATAGCAGTTGCTTTGTTTTTCAGGTTTCTCTGTTCTGCTCTAGTGGAAATCATATGTTTTTTAGTTACGCTGCTTTGTTGCACAGGCAATGTATTTTCCTTAGAAATAGTGTTTTTTTGGTTACTGCAAACTTAAAACCGGTTTCCCATCTTTGGGCGGTTCAGATGTTAAGGTTCAAAGCACTGGTTTCCCGTCTCGGGCAGTCCAGACTTTGCATGCTTTGCTTGACTATCAAGCCCAACGTTCAGGCTTCCACAGCTGACGTTGGTGCAGTTTTGTACTATAGCCTTTATACATAATAGAAATTAGTCTCACTTAGAAAAAAAAATAATATAATATCATATTAATTAATTAATTAAAGTATTAATGCATATTTTCAAAAAGACTATTAACCATTGATATTAGTATTTTATAACTATTGTTAATGTTGTATAAGTGTTAATATTAACATTAGTGATAATTAATGTTAAACTATTATCAATAATTCTCAATAATAATGTTATTAACCATTACTATACCAAGCTAATATTATTAAACTTAAACCTAAACCTAATAATATTAATTAATAAATCTTATCAATGTTTTTCTAAAGAAAATATTATTAATAATTGATCTTAATGTTGTATAATTATTATAGTGTTAACATTAATGAAATTTAATGTGAAAATATTATTAACAGAAATCATTAATAACGTTATTAACCATTACTATACAAAAATTATATTATTATATTATTAAGTATTCTATAATTGTTATTAATATTATATGAGTATTAATATTAATATTAGTGATAATTAATTTTAAAATATTATTAATAATTTTATTTATAATTACTATACTAACTTAATATTATTAAACTTAAACATATATATAATATTATTAATTAATAAATCTTATCAATGTTTTTCTAAAAAAAATATTATTAATAATTGATATTAGTGTTGTATATCTTAATCTTTGTTGCAATACTATAATTTTGACATCTTAAAAGGCTAGGAAGGTCACTATTGCAACAGAGATTATGAAATTGAGCTCGGGAGGCTTCTCTCCAAGCTTTTTGAGTATAGGAATAAAATCTTAAATCAAACTAAATAAATCTTTTCATTAGGTCCAATAGACCAAAAATTGGTCTGAGTAGACGTTAACCATCATCATCATCATCATCATCATCATCATAGTGTTAATATTAATGACATTTAATGTTAAAATGTTATGAATAAAAGTCCTTTATAATGTTATTAATCATTACTATGAACCAAATATCATTATAAATCTAAAAAAATATTAGTATATTATTGTATTATTATTAAAAATAAAAATATTATTATTATTATTAAAAGTGATAGTGTAAATGTAATATTATAAAACTTAAACCTAATATTAAACTTAAATCATATTAAATTTAATATTTTATATAAATATTAAACCTAATATTTGAGAATCTAAACTTAATATTTAAAAAAATTAACTTAATATTGAACCTAATGACTATCAAGGTTGACTTTGTTTGTCTATGTTGTCTAATATGGTTGACTATTTTTTACTAGTTTTGGTGTTTGGTTTTAATTTTAGGATTTTAATATTATGGTTTTTCATTTTCACCATTTTCAACAACATTGACTATGTTTTGACTATGAATGACTATGTTTAAGTATTGTTTGACTATGGTTGACCATGGTTGACCATATCTTTTCATGTTCACCATGTTTAAACATCCGTAACTATGTTTTTACCTATGGTTAATAATTGTATCACTATGCTTGACCATGGTTTGACTATTGTTGATTATGAATAACTATGATTGAATATGATCTCACTATGATTGACCATCCTTTGACCATGGCTTTCCTAATTTCAACCATAGTTGAATATGATTGACTATAGTGGACCATGGTTTGAATATGGTTACATTATGGTTGGTTGTATTTTGACTATGGTTTGTCTATAATTTATAAAACCTAATATTATAAACAACGATTTGATTATGGCTTATTTGTAGTTGATCATGATTTGACTATGGATAACATTGGAATGGTAGTTGTTCATGGTTAACCATGGTTTCACTATAGTTAACTTTGACCATGCACTATAGGCCTCAATGATCAACCAGGATCATCCACTAAAGTTTAATGTAGTTGAATATGGCTCATTATAGTTCAATTATAAATAGATGATTGTGTTAAATTTCTAATATAATTTTCTAAGCTTTTTTTTAGTTTTAAAATAAAGTTTTTAATATTGAGATTAATATTATGATTTTAATATAAGTCAAGATAGGTGAAGTATTCAACTATGACAGTGGGAATTCAAAGCTAATTTGGCTTCACAAATAATGTTGGAAATTAATTCCAACTGTTGAAGTCAACCAGTAGTAATTGCTGAAGTGAAAGATTGCGGCACATTGAAGCCAAGGCTAAGGCGGTTGCCTGCAATCTCGAACAAATTGCAAAAGGATTGGAAAGCGCACAGGTGCAGTAAAGAGAAGATGGGATTTTGATCCCTTTGATATTTTATCAAGGCGGTAGCCGATTTTTATCAGCAGAGTTGAATGCCGAAGACTTTCATGGCTTCACAGTACGGAAGAACATATTTATTTAAGACAGTCTTTACGGGCGTTTAAAGCCCTCAACAACTAAAAATGAATGAAATTGTTTTAAAACAGGCGGAGGACTTAAATATCTGAAGAGGAGGAAAAGTGGTCCCCACCACTTGAGCGCAAATCGCAAGATCGCACTTTTAGAAGTGAAATGTCTTGTTGATGTGGATGTTTGCGATGTGCGATCATCACACCATCGCAATATGACAAAATCACCCTCCACCCATGCCAGAGTTCTGGTTGATAGTTTGCGATGTGCGATCATCGCGCCATCGCAAAATCGCACCATTGCATTTTTATTGTTCCGCCATATATGTTTGATCACAGATATTTGCGATGCGATCACATCATACATCGCGCAGATCGCAACATTGCAACATCGCGAAATTGGAATTTCATTCGGTCGTGTGTTATGTTTTAACAGCGCAAACCCGATGGTTTATATGTTTTGTTTTTATATTTTATAATGTGCGCGCCACTTATAAAAGAAAGGCCCGAGAGCCTGTTTGATTACAAAGTTTTATTTTTAAATAAAACAGAGTCGTTTTTATGCACAGCAGTGCGAAACAAAAAATACGGAGCGGCGTATTTATTCAGAGAGACAGAGTGTTTGTTTGAGAGACAGTGAGGTCTTTTCTGTGAACTGTGTTTTGAAGCAGTCACTATTTTTTAAATCCCTCTGTTAGAGGAAGAATTTGTAACAACATTTTTTATGGAATAAAAGTTTGTTTTATGAGTTGAAACTCTGTCTCCTGTGAGTGAAATTTTATTAATTTCTCTGTGTTATATAGAGGAGTTTATTCTCTCTATTATTGTTCTGGAATTCTTCAGAAATTCTAACATGGTATCAGAGCTAGTCCAGGCTATTTGAAGATCAAATAAGCTGAAGGAAAGGAGTTCTTTGTTGCAGCAGCTTCTCCAGCAGTGTGAAGACTTAGACAAAAAGAATCCAAAGGTATTTCTCTATACAGTTAGTTAATTTTAAACACACAGTCAAGTGTTTTTGAATCATAGTTAAGAGTGCAGAATGGCTGGAGCCAACACTGGTATGGGTATGGGAAATATCCATCTCCCACAGTTTAATGGGAAAAATTATGACTACTGGTCAATAACTATGAGAGAATTATTTGTCTCCCAAGACTTATGGGAATTCGTTGAGGAAGGCTTTGAAGAGCCAGCAGATGAACTTGAGTTTAATATGTTAACTCAGGCAGAAAGAGAGATGTTGAAGAGCAATAAGAAGAAATATGCCAAGGCTCTTTTCTTCTTATATCAAGCAGTGCATGAGATTGTGTTTCCGAGGATAGCAGCAGCTAAGAGATCCAAAGAAGCATGGCAGACTCTCATGACAGCCTATCAAGGTATGGAAAAAGTGAAGACAACAAAACTTCAGTTGCTGAGGAAAGACTCTTGAAGACAAGAGGATTGTGGAAAAACTCTTGAGAATTTTACCCGCAAGATTTGATGTGATTGTCACCACCATAGAAGAGACTAAGGATCTCACAATTTTTTCAGTCGATGAGCTACATGCATCACTGATGAATCATGAACAGAGATTGGGTAGGAGTGAAAACTCATCTCTGGAACATGCCTTTAAGACCCAGATGTCTTTCGGAAGAGGAAGAGGGCAAGGCAGAGGAAACAAAAGAGGAAGAGGAAGAAGCCAAAATAGAGGTGGAAGGAACAACCCTTCACATTCACATGGAAGGTGCAACAATGAAAGTCACAGCCACGGCCAAGGCAGCAGCCAGCAAAGTGGTCAGCAAAATTCTCAAGGACAAAGGTATGATAAATCCAATGTCCAATGTCACTATTGTAAAAAATATGGTCATTATGCTAATGAATGTAGAAAGAAGCAGAATGATATGGCAAGTAGAACTAGTGCAAATTTCACTAGATAAAATGTCAACCAAAAGAATTTGTTTTTAGCTTGTAATATGGTTGAAGAAAAGAATGAAGATTTATGGTTTCTAGACTCCAGTTGTAGTAACCATATGACAGGAAACATAGCAATGTTTTCTATGTTAGATGAAAGTGTGCAGTCACAAGTCACACTAGGAATTGATAGCAAAGTTTCTGTTATGGGAAAAGGAAATGTAAATGTTTTAACAAGATTAGGTGCAAAGAAAACCATAGCAGATGTTTATTATGTTCCAGGAATGAAGCGTAACCTCTTAAGTATTGGACAGCTTTTTCATAAGGGGTATAATGTTTTCTTTGATAATGAGGTTTGTACCATGATGGATAAACCACCCAGCAAACAGTGTATTGCTGAAGTAAAGATGACAACGAACAGGGTGTTCCCTCTCAGAATGAGAGCAGATCTAAAGAATGGTGAAGAGAAAGCAGCAGTTGCACAAGAGACTTACCAAAGCAAACCAAAAGATGATAATTGGTTATGGCACTTGAGATTTGGACATCTCAACTTTGGAGGTCTTAACTTGTTGAACAGAAAAGGAATGGTAAGTGGTTTACCATTGATAGAGAAACCGGACAGCCTTTGTGAAGGTTGTATCTTGGGGAAACAACACAGAGAAAGTTTTCCTTCCGGGAAAAGCATAAGGGAAAAAGCACCTTTAGAGCTTGTCCACTCAGATGTGTGTGGACCAATGCAAACTCCATCACTTTCAAGCAGCCACTATGTTTTAACATTCATAGATGATTTTACAAGAAAAACTTAGGTTTACTTTTTGAAAAACAAAAGTGAAGTGTTTGAAAAATTTTGCAATTTCAAAGCACTTATTGAGAACCAGAGTGGGCTACATATCAAAGTCTTAAGGACTGATAGAGGAGGTGAGTATATCTCTAAATATTTTCTACGTTTTTGTAGAGAAAATGGTATTCAAAAGCATTTTACAACTAGATATACTCCGCAGCAAAATGGAGTAGCCGAAAGGAAGAACCGAACCATAATGGACATGGCGAGGAGTATGTTAAAAGCCAAGCATTTGCCTAATGATTATTGGGCTGAAGCTGTACATTTTGCAGCGTATATTTTGAATAGATGTCCTACAAAGGCAGTTATGAACAAATTGTTGGAAGAGGCATGGAGTGGCGCAAAGCAAAGTGTCACACACATGAAAGTTTTTGGATGTGTGGCTTATGCACACATTCCAGATCAGCTGAGAAAGAAGTTGGACAGCAAGGGGGAGAAATTTATTTTCATTGGATACAGTGAGGAATCCAAGGCTTATAGGTTGTATAACCCATCCACCAAGAAGTTTATTGTGAGCAGAGACGTTCAGTTCATTGAAGAGGAAGCTTGGGATGGAAGCATAGAGAAAACAGTGAATGTTAAACATTGTTTATCTCATGATGAAAATGATGATGAGTTGGCTGAAATACATCCCCAAACAACAGCACCAACACAAGAGCAGCAAAACACACCCTTGAGGACAAATGACATTGCTTCTCCAAGCACACCACAAGGAGGAAATTCAAGTGCTTCTTCAAGCATTTGTACACCGACTGAAAGAGGTAAGAAATTCAGAAGTTTGAAAGATATTTATGAACAAGATATAACAAATGGAGGTATCAATTCTTTGTTTGCTTTATATTGTCATGTTGATGATCCTGTTCATTTCAAAGAAGCTATCAAGGATAGGAAATGGATAGAAGCTATGGATGAGGAAATAAATTCCATAGAAAGAAACAAAACTTGGGATCTGGTTGAACTCCCAAAAGGTAAAGAAGTTATTGGTGTTAAATGGGTCTACAAGACCAAGAGTAATGCTGAAGGCAAAATAGAGAGACACAAGGCAAGGCTTGTTGTCAAAGTTTATAAGCAGAAGCATGGGATAGATTATGAGGAAACTTTCGCACCGGTTTCCAGAATGGAAACCGTGAGAGCAGTGTTGTCCATAGCAGCACAAAGCAAGTGGAAATTTTACCAAATGGACGTGAAGTCAGCATTTCTAAACGGAGTGTTAATGGAAGAGGTTTACATTGAACAACCTCTCGGCTATGAAAATAAAGGCCAAGAGCACAAGGTATGTAAGTTGAAGAAAGCTCTTTATGGGCTGAAGCAAGCGCCAAGAGCATGGTACAGTAGGAAGATTCCTATCTACTGGAAAATGGATTTGAAAAGTGTGAGGGAGAACCCACCCTCTACATCAAAGAAAAAGATGGTAAAATATTGATTGTAGTCTTATATGTTGATGATGTTATTTTTACAGGTAATGATGATTGCCTTATTGAACATTTTAAAACAATCATGAAGGAAGAATTTGAAATGACTGATATGGGTTTGTTGAGATACTTCTTGGGAATAGAAGTAGAACAAGATGAAAGTGGGATTTTTATCTCACAAGAAAAGTATGTTAATGAGATACTTGAAAGATTTAACATGCAGGAATGCAAAGCAGCAATCACTCCCACAGTGATGGGATTAAAACTCAGCAGAGAGGACAACATCAAGGATTTTGATCCTAGTTTATACAAGAGCATAGTTGGCAGCCTTATGTATTTGACTGCAACTAGGTCGGACATAATGCATGCTGTTAGTTTGATTTCCAGATTCATGGAAAAGCCAAAGGATGCACATTGGCAGGCAGCAAAACGAATTCTGAGGTATGTTAAAGGTACAAAAAGTTTTGGTATTTTTTATACTGCTTCAGAATGTTTATATTTAGTTGGATACACGGACAGTGATTGGGCTGGAAGTGTAGATGATCGGAAGAGCACTTCCGGTTATGTTTTTCACATGGGTTCAGGAGCCATTTCATGGGCTTCTAAGAAACAACCCATTGTAGCATTGTCTACAGCAGAAGCAGAGTATGTGGCAGCTACAGCAGCAGCGTGTCAAGCAGTTTGGATGAGAAAAATGTTGAGAAGCTTATGTCAAGAACAGGTAAAAGGGACAGTGATATTTTGTGACAATAGTTCAGCTATTGCATTGTCTAAAAATTCTGTTTTTCATAAAAGGACTAAACACATTGACACCAAGTTTCACTTCATACGTGAATTGGTTACCAATGGAGAAATCGTTTTACAACATTGTAGAACGGAGGATCAATTTGCAGATATCCTCACAAAGCCACTTGCGCAGAAAAGCTTTGAACATTTCAGGAAATGCATGGGTATGCAGGAAAACCCAGCAGTTGAAATTAAGGGGGAGTGTTGGAAATTAATTCCAACTGCTGAAGTCAACCAGCAGTAATTGCAGAAGTGAAAGATTGCGGCACATTGAAGCCAAGGCTAAGGCGGTTGCCTGCAATCTTTAACAAATTGCAAAAGGATTGGAAAGCGCACAGGTGTAGTAAAGAGCAGATGGGATTTTAATCCCTTTGATATTTTATCAAGGCGGTAGCCGATTTTTATCAGCAGAGTTGAATGCCAAAGACTTTCGTGGCTTCACAGCACGGAAGAACAAATTTATTTAAAACAGTCTTTACGGGCGTTTAAAGCCCTCAACAACTAAAAATGAATGAAATTTTTTTTAAACAGGCGGAGGACTTAAATATCTGAAGAGGAGGAAAAGTGGTCCCCACCACTTGAGCGCAAATCGCAAGATCGCACTTTTAGAAGTGAAATGTCTTGTTGATGTGGATGTTTGCGATGTGCGATCATAGCACCATCGCAACATCGCAATATTACAAAATCACCCTCCGCCCATACCAGAGTTCTGGTTGATAGTTTGCGATGTGCGATCATCGCGCCATCGTGCCATCGCACCATCGCATTTTTATTGTTCCGCCATATATGTTTGATCACAGATATTTGCGATGCGATCACATCGCACATCACGCAGATCGCAACATTGCAACATCGCGAAATTGGAATTTCATTCGGTCGTGTGTTATGTTTTAATAGTGCGGACCCGATGGTTTATATGTTTTGTTTTTATATTTTATAATGTGAGCGCCACTTATAAAAGAAAGGCCCGAGAGCCTGTTTGATTACAAAGTTTTATTTTTAAATAAAACAGAGTCGTTTTAATGCACAGCAGTGCGAAACAGAAAATACAGAGCAGCGTATTTATTCAGAGAGACAAAGTGTTTGTTTGAGAGACAGTGAGGTCTTCTCTGTGAACTGTGTTTTGAAGTAGTCACTATTTTGTAAATCCCTTTGTTAGAGGAAGAATTTGTAACAACATTTTTTATGGAATAAAAGTTTGTTTTATGAGTTGAAACTCTGTCTCCTGTGAGTGAAATTTTATTAATTTCTCTGTGTTATATAGAGGAGTTTATTCTCTCTATTATTGTTCTGGAATTCTTCAAAAATTCCAACAAATAAAACATCTGCAAATTGATATCTTAATCTTGTAGACTGTTGATTAATTAGATCCCTTTAAGTCTACCCAGCATACTCTTGTTCTAAATTTACGTAAATCATTTAGCCAATTGTTGCTTCATAAATATCTAGGCATGCTAGCGAAGGCTTCATAAATATAATTGTGTTCTCTTGTGAGACCTGCTAAGTTGGTCAAAATTCTTAATTAGTATTAACGGGTGCCGTAAATTATCGAACTTGAATTTGAGTGTGAATAGAAACCTACGATGAATTGCTTTTACACGGTGATAAAACCATGAGGTTATCCATTTTTTGGTTGAACTGTTAGTGTCGTTTTAGAGCAGCGGGAGCTTACTACTACTGGCACCAAAATGGGTTTTCCATGAGAATCCCAAAACCACATGTCCTAGGAGTTTCGACCAGGCCCAAAAAAAAATCAGTGATTTATGAGAACAAAAAAATACAGTAGCAATTTGCAGAAGCAAGAGGTAATTGTAAAGTAAAGAAAGTGTGACTGTCCAAGGCATAGAACCATTCCAAGCATGGGCATACGTAAGTTGTTCTCCTGTCTCATTGGAAATTCTGTTTGGCCTGCTTGATTGAGAAGAATAAATAGAATGTGTAGTTTGTTCTAAGCTTGCATTGTTGTACTTTTCTCGCAAGTTATATATTACATAATTATAAGCACTTTTATTCCCCGAAAATTCAGTGTTGGCTAATGAATATTTATAATATTGTTGGAATTAATGGAGAAAGCTAGACTTAGTTTTTTGTTGTGATAAGGATAGAATTGAGACTCTAAGATTAGGTCTCAGATCCTACTATCTAGGGAGTGGTTCAAACCACCCTATCAGTATATGTACAAGGTTATTATGACTGAAGAGTTAGAGGCATTGTGTGGAGTGCTTGGGCACTCTCCAAATATCTCACCTAGAGAGACATTTAATTAATTGATTTTCCTTTTTTAACATGGTATCAGAGCTTCAGGTGAGCGTTGGGTGAGTTTCCGCATAGATTTATTTTCCATGTGGAGAGGCACGTGAGTTTGGTTGATGACTCCGTAGGAGGCCGGATCGTAGTTGAGGATTGGTGAAGAATGCCACTATTGGTCAATTAGCGAAATAATTTGCAATGGATCAAAGAGTGGCGTAGTGGAAGATCTAGGTTTTAGTTGTCATCGGAGAATATTTGGAAGCACAAATCTGCATTGAGTCTTGTCAAAATATGCAGGCCGTGGGTGTGAAGCGAGCCAGCCGGCGTCTCCAACCCTTTTTTATTGCGATTGATTGACGCTTACTGGAAAGGCTGCTTCCAAGATCAGATTAAGTGTTGGTTTAGTATTCTATCAAAGGGCACCGAGAGTGTTGAATTCGTGTCAGATTCACTCGGGTCTGATCTCGATCTTGGCTTGATCGAGAAATGTGAGGCTGGTATCAAGGCCAAGCTGAGTTGTGACATTCATGTTGACCGTCGATAGGCTCACCATGAATCAATTTGTGTAATCTATTTTGGTACAAATGAATTCATCTTCTGGCCGGTCAATTAGTATGATCATCAGGATGAAATTGAAGAGCTCAGGTGATACGTTTGTGCTAGTGGGTGTTTATGTTGTATTCCAGCTTGCAGTCTTGGGGTCTCTGTTGAGTTTGTGATCGATAAGCGTGGAGTGTGGAGACGGCATGGATTCAAGCGGCAGTGGTTTCTGGATTTTGGAGCAACAGATAAACAGTCAACTACAAATAATAAAGTTCTAGTGCATTGGTGACTTTGCTTCAGACTTGGTTTTGTGACATATAAGCCATAGTTTGCACCACAAGGTTCTATAGTTGAAGAGCTTCCAAAGGGAGAAGTTTCCTGCCTGCATGGTAATGTGGTTTTTGGAGCTCTTGAGAGGACTGAGTGGAGTCAGAAAGAAATATGGAAGTGAGATAAGTTGCACTTTTCCAATATGGCTTCACTTTTAGACATATTTTACCCTGATGATATTTTTTCATGAGGCTTGGTGGTTTTACTAATGACCACAATTATCGAGAGACACTATATGTTCTGCAACAGCGTGATATTGAATACTCATGAGTTTTTCTTCAAGAAGGATGTAAGAGGAACATATTATTGAAGATCAAGAAGACCCACTAATCGTTCTTCAGGAAGGAAGTAAAGAGGAACATATTGTTGAAGATCAATTGGACGAGCCACATGAAGCTAATTGCAAAGACTTGGCAGAATAAGAGAAAGCCAGAAATAATTCAAATTATGATGATCTGATGCAGGAGCATTAGGCTCAAAGAAATACTTTGTATGTAAATAGACATAAGGGGGGTCTCATGTTTTTTATTTCCTATGTAGTTATTCATATTTGAGTGATATTTAGTTAAATGTAGAGAGAAATTTGTAAATGTCTCCAAATGATTGGAGGACATGAGAGAAGTCTATTAGTTAAGAGTATGAAGAGTTAGTTTTAGTTGGTTATGGAGTTAGGCTAAATTTAGGACTTGGAGGGATTCCAAGAGTTTTGTTGAGTCATCAAAGAATCTGAATCGATTCATTAGTAGTTTTTGTATTAAAATAAGTCTCAAAGGAATTAGTAGTAGACCTGCATAGACCCGCATAGAGCTAGAGAGCGAGAGAGACAGAGTAGTGTGGTGAAAGGCCACCGAATTGAAGATCTGGCCAGAACCAGAGATTCTGTAAGTAAATTCATTTATATGAAGGAACCTGTTTTGGTATTATATGTGCATTGACTAACTTATATGGTTAGAATCCTGTGTTATGGAGTTGATATATGAATAGTATGCATGAGGAATGTCTTAAGTCTCTATGAGAGAGCGTATAAGAAGCACATGCTGAAGTTTTGTGTTAAAAATTGAAGTAGTGATTGTAAAACCCTGTGAATCGATCACAGAGTGATCGATTTCAAAATCTGCCTCTGTTATTGATTTAATTTCTATGAGAATGAGCTCGGAGTTCAATAAGAAATCATATAAAGACTAGTGTGTGATAAATCTCTGCATTATGAATTAACACCAATGCGTTTATTCCTTGTGAGAAGCGATATAAGGCTGAAGACTGTAGGTTTAAGGCGAAGACGGACCCTAATTGAATTTGGTATAGCCGTGCGAAGAAAGAATAACAAGGGCAGAGTTCATTTATAAGACGTTCAAGAGTTAAGGCAGAACCCTGAGGGTAAGGAGTGGAACCGCGAGCATTGAACAGTAAAGGTGGGTTTTAAAAACCCAAACCTAGTAGTATTCGCAAAGTTAAAAAGTGGTAAGTTGTATTCCCAAAAGAAATGCGATATCGGTCTTCTAGTGACACGTGGCTTAGGCTGTATTGAAAAATATCCTATGTCGCACTTTTTTTGTGCGTTAAGGTCCGGCGGAAAAAAAATGCGAATGGCGTGTGATCTTAAGGGTGAACAATCCGATGGTGTTCGCATTTCCTAGTTGCGAGTAAGTTAACAGTTGAGGAGGTAAGAGTTAAGTGGCTGTGGGCCCAAATATTTCATTTAAATATAAGCACTGGTGAATTTATTGGTCGAAGGTCTATTGTTGGGTAATATGTGTCAGAACAATTTGATGTGTTAAACCTTGTTGAATGATAATGCACACTTGTGAACATTGGGTTATAAGTCATAAGGTTCGAGCTTTACAGATATAATGATGAGGGTAATTAACCCGAAGGTTCTAATGTAAACCTATCCAAGAGGTATTTCATTAGGAAATGAAATAAAGGAGGAGACTTTGGATTAGGTAGGTTCTGATATATGTATGATTTCATAGATCATTTTAGATATGTTATGGGCTTTATCATATGGGTTTGACCATGGATGGAAAAGTAAAGTTCCGCTTGTATAATTGGTTTTATGGCTTTATAACCATAGTGTTGAGATAGAAGTAAAGCTTCCACATTAGTTTAAATTTCCAATTCAAGAAATTAGGAAATTGTGAGTTTGCCCAGACTATTGAGATCAATTGGGTTCAAAATTGGAGATGCATTTTATATGCACAGGAAAGTAGAAAATGTGGGTTTAGCAAGTAGGGATGCCATCAAGTGGTATCAGAGCTAGATAAGCTCTTTGAGAATTAATTTTGAAATACATATGTACTAAAACAGTGAAGAAAGTTGGTTTTTAAATCTGTTTAACAGAATTTACAGATTGATTAGGTGTGCAATGAAGGTATTCAGATTTGCAGAATCTGAAGTTGAAGACAAAGGGTCTTGAAGATTGCAGCACATAGAGATGCAGTGCAGGTAAGAAGAAGCAAGATTATACAGAATATTGAAGGTGAGTTGATGAGCATTATTTAAACTTTGGTTTGAACAATTGTCTGCAGAATTCAGGTTGCAGCAGTTGTGGAAGAAATCTCAGCAAAAGAAGATCATAGCTTTGAGAGTAGTGATGAAAGAGTCCAGTAGAGGATTCTAAAGTGAAGAGGAAAGTGTGGCAGAACCTGGAGGATTCCCAATAGAGGTTGGATGAAAGAAGAACAGATGTGTTCTTGAAAAGTTGCATAGTGAAGCCTAGAGAGAGTGGAAGAAAGTGTTCAGAAGGTTCCAGCAGGAGGGGACCAGTACTTGCCAATAGCCAGATCCGGAGGAAAGGATTGGTGAGGTAAGTTGCAGCAAGAGAGCTTGTTGTTTCAGAGGCTTAGTGCAACTTGTGAGTGAAGAACTCATGGAGGAGAAAATGGCTACCGATAGCCATAGCAGAGATTGCAGAGGTTCTGAGAGAGGCCACAATAGAAGAGTGAAGGAAGTTGCCAAAGCAAATGGCATGAGGAAGAAATTCACTGATGAAGAATATTGGAAAGAGGTAGCTGAGATCTGGGAGAAGTTCAACAAATTGGAATTACAGATAAAGGAAAGCCAGAGAGTTGGTTGGCTCATGAAGAAGAAAGTAAAGTGGCAGAGGCTACAGATGAAGAGAGAGAAAATGATGAATGCTCAGCTGAAAGAGAGATTACTCAGAATGATTGATTATCTGGAGAAGGACTTGAAGACTGAAAATTCAAGTGAGACCAAGAGGTCAAATGGCCTTACATCTGAAAAATTTTGTATGTTTGCAGGAAGAACATATGGAGAAGAACAAACTGTTGATGTTGTCACTAAGGAGTAAAATGGAACAGCCAGATGTTTTGAAAATTTCCATACATAGTTGAGGAAAGGTTTTTCTTTCCAACATATTGTAAGCAGAGGAGATTTAAATTTTGATGATGGCTAGAAGCTGGAAGTTGAACAGCTTGAAGAAATTGAAGAAACTGAAGAGAATACCATTGAAGAATCTTTGAAGTGTATAGAAGACTTGGAACAGCAGGAGGATTTGATGAGCAAATCATCAAATGAGACCATGGGGTCTTATGGTTTTACAACTAACAAGTTGTGTGTGAATGCAGGTATTGAAGAAGACAGTTCATATGATGAAACTGTGATAAATGAAGCTGAAATTTTCCAAGTCACATATGATGATTATCTTTCAGATGAAGATCAGATTGAGTTACTGCAGCAGAAGGAATTCATAAATTCCTTGTTTAATGAAAGAAATTGTTTCAATGGAGACATGACATTTTTGTCTGATGGTGATGAATTTTTTATTAATGTTGATAATGACAGATTGACTTTATTGAATGGCCAGATGGAAGGTGATGGACAGATAATTGAATTTATTGCAAAGATGGGAAATCAGAATTTTATTCTGATGAAGGCTGAAGAAGTAGTGACAGCAAGAAACCTGACTTGTGATAAAGAGGAAGGTAGTAAATATTGTGAGAATGTTTTCTCAGATGAGATGACAGGTTTGTATCATGAGCTAAGTGTTCTAGAGCAGAGGGCAGAAACACAGAGAAGAGGTGTTCAGATTGTAAAGGCAGAGATGAATAAGGATGAGAAGGTTCATTTTTATGAACTAGAGCAAGGAGACATCCTTGGAGAGGAAGATACAGAGGAGAGACCAGATGACAATATCGAAAATTGTTTGAAGGATTGGAATCAGCATACTGATGTGCTGATAGAGAAGGAAGGAATTTCAAGACAGCATGCTGAAATGATGACAGAGGAAAGAAAGGCACTGAGGCCTTATGAGTTTGGTTTTGAAAATTGTTTTATGAATGCAGATTATGTTGATGATGGAGATAATTTGACACCATTGGACAGTCAAATAGAAGAGGAGGAAAATTCTGTGGAAAACCTTAATCCATGGGATGAAGAGGTTAGGTTGCTCGAGATTATGTTGAATTAGCAGGATTCAATGCAAGAGGGACAACCTCAATTTCCAAATTGGGGATTGCAGAATGTGCAGATGCAAGGGAATAGAGATAGTGAATACTTTTTGAGTCTTGGAGGAGACTTAGGACTGCTGAGGAAGGAATTGGTGATTGAATCATCAATTTAGACCATTGGGTCTTGTGGTTTCGAAACTGATAATTTGGCTGTGTTGACAGGTATGGTAGAAGAAAATCCATCACTTGGAGTTGTCTTGGATGGAGGTGAACTATTGTAGGAAAAGGAAGGTGAGGCTATCATGTCTCATATGCATAAACTTGTTACTGTTGGTGACAAGGAAGAATTGGCTTGTTTGATGGGCCAAGAGAAACTTATAGGGCAGACTTTTGGGACTGCTACAGCAGTGGAAAATCAGAATTTTATTCTAACAGAGGATGAAAGACAATTGCTGAAGATTGTCAAGGAAGAAGAAGAGGAATATGCTTAACCAAGTTTGCAGCATATTGTTGATATGGTTATGCAAAGGAGATGGCTGAAATGTTTGTTGGAAACATTTGGAGAAGAGAATGAAATGGAAGAACAACAAATTGAAGTGTTGCCAGAAGAGGAGGAAGAGACATAAAGATTTTATAAATTTGATGTTTGTTTTATGATTGCAGGTAATGATGGAAGGATTAAGGGATGTTTAGTCCAGGAGAAGAAAGGAGATGATGACAGTGACTGGAAATTTAAATACCAGTCCAGAGAATTGTTGAAGTCAGAGGGTGAAGAAATTGTCATGGGTGACAATCAGAAAGAGTTTTATTGTTGCAGAAAACAAGAGGGCATGGATGATTGGGTGGCAGTAAGAATGAAATCTCAGCAAGTTAAAGCTGAAGTTAGGGCTCGGAAATTAAGTGCAAGAGCCAGAGTAAAAGCAGCAGTGAGAATTCAGAAAGTAAGAACTCAGCAAACAGAAACATGAGTAGAAGTTCAGCAATCAAGATGGAGCAATATCTAGCAGTCAGAAGACATATTATATAAGGAAATTGAGTTTCTGAGAAATATGATGATGAGAATGCCTGAAAAGAAGGCAGCAGCAACGGAAAGATAGTCACAGACTATGAAAGCTTAACAAGTGGAAACATGCGGCATAAGATATGGAAGCCAGGAGAAGCACAAAAGAAGAGTATTGCAGCAGATGGTCAGCTACAGAACAAAGTGTGGGATCCAAGAAGACAAGGACTGAAAGCACATGATCAGGAGATCATGAATCATTTTAACCTGGGGAGTCTGATGCACGAGCATTAGGCTCAAATAGATATTTTGTATATAAATAGACATAAGGGGGGTCTCATGTTTTTTATTTCCTATGTAGTTATTCATATTTGAGTTATTTTTAGTTAAATGTAGAGATAAATTTGTAAATGTCTCCAAGTGATTGGAGGACATGAGAGAAGTCAATTAGTTAGGAGTATGAAGAGTCAGTTTCAGTTGATTAGGGAGTTAGGCTAAATTTAGGACTTCTAGGGATTCCAAGAGTTTTGTTGAGTCATCAAAGAATCAAAATCTATTCATTAGTAGTTTTTGTATAAAAATAAGTCTCAAAGGCATTAGTAGTAGACCTACATAGACCCGCATAGAACTAGAGAGTGGGAGAGACAGAGTAGTGTGGTGAAAGGCCACCGAATTGAAGATCTGGCCAGAACCAGAGATTCTTTAAGTAAATTCATTTATATGAAGGAACCTGTTTTGGTATTATATGTGCATTGACTAACTTATATGGTTAGAATCATGTTTTGTGGAGTTTATATATGAATAGTATGCATGAGGAATGTCTTAAGTCTCTGTGAGAGAGCGTATAAGAAGCACATGCTAAAGTTTTGTGTTAAAAATTGAAGTGGTGATTGTAAAACCCTGTGAATCGATCATAGAGTGATCAATTTCACAATCTGCCTCTGTTATTGATTTAATTTCTGTGCAAATGAACTTGGAGTTAGATAAAAAATCATATAAAGACTAGTGTGTGATAAATATATGCATTATGAATTAACACCAATGCATTTATTCCTTGTGAGAAGCGATATAAGGTTGAAGACTGCAGGTTTAAGGTGAAGCTGGACCCTGAGTGAATTTGGTATAGCCGTGCGAAGAAAGAATAATGAGGGTGGAATTCATTTATAAGACGTTGAAGAGTTAAGGTGAAACCCTGAGGGTAAGGAGTGGAACCATAAGCATTGAACAGTAAAGGCGGGTTTTAAAAACCCAAACCCGGTGGTATTCGCAAAGTTAAAAAGTGGTAAGCTATATTCCCAAAATAAATGCGATATCGGTCTTCTGGTGACACGTGGCTTAGGCTGTATTGAAAAATAGCCTATTTCGCACCTTTTTTTTTGCGTTAAGGTCTGGCGGAAAAAAAATGCGAATGGTGTGTGATCTTCAGGGTGAAAAATGCGATGGTGTTGGCATTTCCTAGCTGCGAGTAAGTTAACGGTTGAGGAGGTAAGATTTAAGTGGTTGTGGGCCTAAAGATTTCATTTAAATATAAGTATAGAAATTTGAATAATTTGCTGAGTTATTCACCGAGATTATCCTGATTACACACTATTTAAGCTTCATGCATAATACATAACCTCTTCTACAATTGATCATCAATATGCGGAAATAGAAAGCAGTCGCATGAGCTCATTAAAACATAATCAAGCACACATATCAACACAAGATGTAATGGGGAAAGCAATAGCTGAAAACCCCCAACTATCTATATAGTATAATGATAGAGAACATGTAACAATACATAGCACAATACTCCTCACAAGTACTCAGTACTATCTCCAAAAGTTACACACAAACTATATGAGATTTGAACAAGTCAGGGGTTCAAATCCCGGCTCACCACTCCTTCCGCCTTGCATGCCATTGTTGCGCAGCCATCTACTTGCAACAGATAAAGGTTCTTGACTCGAACCCCTATCTTCCGGGTCTCTCCAGTTGTCTTACTGCGTAGGAAATCTTTTCCCTCGCTGAAGACAACATCATACCCCTTGCCTTCTAACATCGCCACAGAGATCAGATTCTTCTTCAATCATGGAACATGCATCACTTCCTTCAATACGAAGGATTTACCAAAATCCCTCTCAAAGGAAATGGTACCGATACCGGTCGCAGTGTATCTACCATAATCGCCCATCTCGATGTGCACTCCAAGATATTTCTCATCCAGATCTTAAAACAGATCTCGGTCTCCAGTCATGTGAAAAGACGCACCACTGTCCAAGAACCATACTGATCCCATCACACTTGAGACCCAGCATGCAATCAGCGAAAAATCCAACTCAAACTGCGAGGCTAAGGACTCTCCCGCTGCAGATCCAGCAGCTTGCTTATTTTTCTTCTTCTGCGGACAATTTGTGGCATAATGTCTGTGCTGGTGATAGTGAAAACACTTCACCTTAGACATGTCCTGCTTCTTGCCTTTTGCACCAGAATGAGAAGCTTTCTTGCTCTTCCCCTTCTTTGCTTTGGCATCCAAAGCGCAATTTTCTTCATCAGATGCCTTTGATGAAGATCCGTCTCTGGTATTCCGCCTTATCTCCTCTTGCACAAGATCCGACCAAAGTCGCTCCCATCCTGGAAATTTCTCTCGACGATTGACAGAATCCTGATAGGCATTCCAACTCTTCGGAAGACCAAGGAGAGCCAAGCTCACCAATTCCTCATCATCGACAGTCACCCCCACACTTCCCAGCTCATCCCTGCATTGGATGAACTTCGTAAGGTACTTGGGCATACTGTCGCCTTTCTCCATCTTTATGTGTGTGATTTTATCCTTGAGCGCCAACTTCCTCTGGTCGCTCTTGCTTTGGAATAAATCTATCAACGCTTTCCGCATCAAGTATGGAGAAGCTTTTCCATGCATGCTAGATACAATGTGATCCTTCACACCCTCCAACAGAATCCTTCGACATTTTTCCATCTTCTTTTGCCAAGCCTCAACTTGAGCAGCATCAGTAGGCTTTGGGATCTTAGCTTCTATGAACTCCTTCAGCCTGTTATCATCTAATACCGCCTCCATCCAGTCCTTCCATGAAACATAATTCGAACTGACCTCAAGGGCATATTCCAGTCGCAATCCATTGAAAGACATTTCAACTTTGGCACCAAGAAAACTACTGCAAATTCGAATTCCAAATTCTGCTGCAAATTCGAATTCCAAGCTCAAAACTCAGCTGCTTCTGGATCTGTGAGAAAAAATTATTTCTAGCACAGAGATCGATTGTAAGGGAATTTACTGGATATATCACCTTTCAAAGAAAGGATGGATCCAGAGGCTACCTGGCCCATTACAGACTCTGTCTACCGAAAATAATTGTAATCACTGTAATAGATCCAATGATCAATTCTCGCTCTGATACCATGTAGAAATTTGAATAATTTGTTGAGTTATTCACTGAGATTATCCTGATTACACACTATTTAAGCTTCATGCATAATACATAACCTCTTCTACAATTGATCATCAATATGCAGAAATAGAAAGCAGTCGCATGCGCTCATTAAAACATAATCAAGCACACATATCAACACAGGATGTAATGGGGAAAGAAATAGCTGAAAACCCCCAAATATCTGTATATTATAATGATGGAGAACATGTAACAATACATAGCACAATACTCCTCACAAGTACTCAGTACTATCTCCCAAAAGCTACACACAAACTATATGAGATTTGAACAAGTCAGGGGTTCAAATCTCCTCCACAAGTCTACCTGCCTCTACTACGCAATCCAAGTGAGTAATGAGTGAGATCCAAGTTCGAATCCCACTAGCTCCAACTGCGCAATCCTCATTGGAAATCTCCATCAATGTGTGTGCAAATCTCATGCACAATCATGGTCACAACTGATAGTCACACTCACCCTTTCACCCACCTCTAACACTGGTCTCCACTGAACTGTCCATGAATTGCAGTTAACTAATGTGTTCTTTAGTTGAATTATGAGTTAATAATTAGTGAATTAATTAATAATTAATTCACACCACTCATCACTAGTGTATTTGTCAGTTAGACTAAATACAACTAGTTCAACTAAGTTAAACAGAACACAACTCCAACAACTATCTCATCAACTCCACCAAACTCTGCCACATGAGTTCTAACTGAAGTCAACCATGCAATAGCTTAACTAACCCTTAGGAAAAGCGTATTTCCTTCTATTAGCTACATGTGCCACATCCAAGCATCAAACTAAAGTGATCCAAGAGGATAAGATAATGTTTATAGCCTAAATATTATTAAGGGTTAATAATATTTCATTGTTCTATTTTTAGCCCAGCAGTCTAAAAATAGAAACCGCCCAATGTCTAAAAACAGAGGTCCATCTATTTTTACCAACTTGACCAATCATGCACAAATAGCATCCTGAAACTCATAGACCATGATCCATATGTCTAAAAATAGACTTTGCACCAAAAATAGCCTGCGGGCCCACTTAGTGAAGGCGACTTCATTTCACTAAGCTCCATCATCTTCTTGCATTTTCAACACTCCCTCTCAATAAGATATGGATTATCTGCAACCCCTATCCTGCCTCTGTGGTATTCAAATTTGCTCCTGGTGAGCGCCTTCATCAAGATGTCAGCATCCTGATCCTCCATGGGAATATATGAAAGTAACATGATTCTCCGCTGCACACAATATCTGATATGATGGTACCTGATGTCGATGTGTTTGGATCTATCATGAAATACTATATTAGCCAACAGTTTAATGCAACTCTGGTTATCACAATAAATCACAGTAGGCTCCAAGTGTGACCCGAACAACCCGACCAGGATCTTCCTCATCCATATGGCCTCACATGCAGCCAAGCTTGCTGCCATATACTCAGCCTCTGCTGAACTGAGTGCCATGGATCTCTACTTCCTGCTGTACCAAGAAACTGCTGTCGACCCGATACTGAAGATCCCTCCAGATGTGCCCTTTCTGTCCGTTGGGCTTCCTGCCCAATCTGCATCCGTGAAGCCACAAAGCTTCACCTCATCTTCCTGTCTGTACCATAGGCCATATCCCGATGTGCCTCTAAGATAACGCAACACATGCTTGCCTGCCTTCCATAAGAGCTTGGTAGGCTTAACCATAGCTTGTGAAAGCTGGTTAACAACATAGCATATATCGGGTCGTGTATTGACCAGATACATAAGCGACCCCACCAACTGTCGATAAACAGTGGCATCCACTACCTCTGCTGAAGTAGCATCCTCCTTCCTCCAACCTCCAGGAAGAGGAGTATCAACAGGCTTGTAGCCATGCATGTTTAACTTCTCCAGTATTTCCCGGGCATACTTACCCTGAGAAACAAATAGTCCATCACTGCGCTGCCAGATTTCCAATCCCATAAAATAATGAAGAAGGCCCAAGTCCTTCATCTCAAACTCTCTAGCAAGATCCTCCTTGCATGAAAGTATCAACAGCTCATCACCCGTCAAAATCTGATCATCTACATACAGTACAATGATCAGCAACTTCCCCTCCACCAAAATCTGGTACAGGTTAGGATCCGCCTCACTCTTGGAGAATCCAAGTCCGGTGAAATAACTGTCTATCCGTGTGTACCAAACACGAGGTGCTTGTTTCAACCCATACAGCGCTCTCTTGAGCCTACACACATGCGACTCGCTGTTGAAGATCTCGAAACCTTCGGGCTGCTCTATGTACACCTCCTCCTCAATCACCCCATTGAGGAATGCAGTCTTCACATCCATCTGATGGATGTGCCACCCCATCTGCGCTGAGAGAGCTAGGATCGTCCGTATGGAAGAGTACCTTGCGACAGGTGCAACGGTCTCCTCATAATCGATCCCCTCTATCTGTGAGAAGCCTCGGGCAACAAATCTTGCCTTGTACTTCTCCACACTCCCATCAGCCGCCTGCTTCACTTTGTAGATCCATTGCGAACCCACCACTGATTTCCCCTCCGGTCGCGGGACAATCTCCCATGCACTGTTTCTGACAATAGAATCATACTCTTCCACCATGGCATCTACCCATGCGGGGTCCTCCACAACTTCCTCGAAAGAGGATGGCTCTGTCACGACACATTTTCTCACAAGAGCCATGTATCCAGTGTACCGATCTGGTGACTGTCTCTGTCTGCGCTGTGCTGTAGGTGGTCCTACAACCTTCTTTGCATCTTGAGCCAGTCGCTCAGCTTCTGTAGTGCGCTTCCGCCCTCTGATGGTTGGCGCTGCATGAGTGGTCTCTTCCACTCCATGAACTTCCTCTTGTGGCTGATCCACATCCAGAAGCTCCTCCTTAGGAACTAATAGCTTCTCATCTGCATGCAAGTGTGGCTCCCTCTCAAGCAAACACTTCATGGCTTTCTCCTCCTGAAATTTGATATCCCGTCGTACAACAGTCTTGCGACTATCTGGAAAATACACATGATATTTGTGGGGTGTATCAGTGTACCCCACAAATATCCCAACCTCTGCAGTCGGATCCAGCTTCTTCCTGGCATCCTTCGTCACATGCAAGTATGCAGGTGAACCAAAAAATCCTCAAATGGGAAATATCAGGTCTCTTACCAGAAAACGCCTCCTCCGGTGTACTCATGCCAAGTATCTTGTGAGGACAACGGTTCTGCACATATACTGCAGTATTGCATGCCTCTGCCCACAAGTGAAGGGGTAGGCCCTGATCATGCAACATCGCCCGTGCAGCACCCACGATCATTTTGTTCTTCCGCTCAGCAACCCCATTCTGCTGTGGGTTATGAGGTGCAATGAGCTCTCTCTGAATCCCTTCTGCGCTGCAAAAGTCCTTGAATTCAGCAGAGATGAATTCACCACCATTGTCGCTCCTAAGAGCCTTCACATGCTTCCCCGATTCCTTCTCAACCAGCGCCTTCAACTCACAGAACTTTGAGGATGTCTCGCTCCTCTTCTGCATGAAGAAGATCCAGCACTTCCGATAAAAATCATCAACAAAGATCACATAGTACTTGTGCTTTACTGTCGAAGCTACTGAGAAAGGTCCGCATACATCTGTGTGAATTATCTCAAGGATCGTCGTGGCGCGACTATCCTTCTCGTGCAAGGTGGCTTTCACAAATTTTCCCAAGGTACACACTTTGCACTGATCTGACTACGCAAGAGTGCCCTTAGGAAGCCCAGTAGAAATCTGTTGCAGTATCTTCAAAGCGCCATGGTGAAGGTGGCCCAATCTCCGGTGCCACAGCTCTCCATCATCCAGGCTCACCACTCCTTCCGCCTTGCATGCCATTGCTGCGCAGCCATCTACTTGCAACTGATAAAGGTTCTTGACTCGAACCCCTATCTTTTAGGTCTCTCCAGTTGTCTTACTGCGCAGGAAAGCTTTTCCCTCACTGAAGACAACATCATACCCCTTGTCTTCTAACATCGCCACAGAGATCAGATTCTTCTTCAATCCTGGAACATGCATCACTTCCTTCAATATGAAGGGTTTACCAGATTCCCTCTCAAAGGAAATGGTACCGATACCGGTCACACTGTATCTACCATCATCACCCATCAATATGTGCACTCCAAGATCTTTCTCATCCAGATCTAAAAACAGATCTCGATCTCCAGTCATGTGAAAAGACGCACCACTGTCCAAGAACCATACTGATCCCATCAAACTTGAGACAAAGCATGCGATCAGCAAAAAATCTAGCTCAAACTGCGAGGCTAAGGCCTCTCCCGCTGCAGATCCAGCAGCTTGATTATTTTTCTTCTTCTGCGGACAATTTGTGGCATAGTGTCCGTGCTGGTGACAGTGAAAACACTTCACCTTAGACATGTCCTGCTTCTTGCCTTTCGCACCAGAATGAGAAGCTTTCTTGCTCTTCCCCTTCTTTGCTTTGGTAGCCAAAGCGCAATTTTCTTCATCAGATGCCTTTGATGAAGATCCGTCTCTGGTGTTCCGCCTTATCTCCTCTTGCACAAGATCCGACCAAAGTCGCTCCCATCCTGGCAATTTCTCCCGACCATTGACAGAATCCTGATAGGCATTCCAACTCTTCGGAAGACCAAGGAGAGCCAAGCTCACCAATTCCTCATTATCGACAGTCACCCCCACACTTCCCAGCTCATCCCTACATTGGATGAACTTCGTGAGGTACTTGGGCATACTGTCGCCTTTCTCCATCTTTATGTGTCTGAGTTTATCCTTGAGCACCAACTTCCTCTGGTCTCTCTTGCTTTGGAATAAATATGTCAACGCTTTCCACATCAAGTATGGAGAAGCTTTTCCATGCATGCTGGATACAATGTGATCCTTCAAGCCCTCCAACAGAATCCTTCGACACTTCGCCATCTTCTTTTTCCAAGCCTCAACTTGAGCAGCATCAGTAGGCTTTGGGATCTCAGCTTCTATGAACTCCTTTAGCCCGTTATCATCTAATACCACCTCCATCTGGTCCTTCCACGCAATGCAATTCGAACTGCCCTCAAGGGCATATTCCAGTCGCAATCCGTTGAAAGACATTTCAACTTTGGCACCAAGAAAACTACTGCAAATTCGAATTCCAAGCTCCAAACTCAACTGCTTCTGGATCTGTGAGAACAAATTATTTCTAGCACAAAGATCGACTGTAAGGGAATTTACTGGATATATCATCTTTCAAATAAAGGATGGATCCAGAGGCTACCTAGCCCGTTACAGACTCTGTCTACTGAAAATAATTGTAATCACTGTAATAGATCCGATGATCAATTCTCGCTCTGATACCATGTAGAAATTTGAATAATTTGCTGAGTTATTCACTGAGATTATCTTGATTACACACTATTTAAGCTTCATGCATAATACATAACCTCTTCTACAATTGATCATCAATATGCGGAAATAGAAAGCAGTCGCATGCGCTCATTAAAACATAATCAAGCACACATATCAACATGGGATGTAATGGGGAAAGCAATAACTGAAAACCCCCAACTATCTATATAGTATAATGATAGAGAACATGTAACAATACATAGCACAATACTCCTCACAAGTACTCAGTACTATCTCCAAAAGTTACACACAAACTATATGAGATTTGAACAAGTCAGGGGTTCAAATCTCCTCCACAAGTCTTCATGCCTCTACTGCGCAATCCAAGTGAGTAATGAATGAGATCCAAGTTCGAATCCCACTAGCTCCAACTGTGCAATCCTCATTGGCAATCTCCATCAATTGGTGTGCAAATCTCATGCACAATCATGGTCACAACTTATAGTCACACTCACCCTTTCACCCACCTCTAACGCTGGTCTCCACTGAACTGTCCATGCATTGCAGTTAACTGATGTGTTCTTGAGTTGATTTATGAGTTAATAATTAGTGAATTAATTAATAATTAATTCACACCACTCATTACTAGTGTATTTTTCAGTTAGACTAAATACAACTAGTTCAACTAAGTTAAACAGAACACAACTCCACCAACTGTCTCATCAACTCCACCAAACTCTGCCACTTGAGTTCTAACTGAAGTCAACCATGCAATAGCTCAACTAACCCTTAGAAAAATCATATTTCCTTCTGTCAGCTGCATGTGCCACATCCAAGCATCAAACTGAAGTGCTCCAAGAGGATAAGATAATGTTTATAGTCTAAATATTATTAAGGTTTAATAATATTTGACTGTTCTATTTTTAGCCCGGCAGTCTAAAAATAGAAACCGCCCAATGTCTAAAAATAGAGGTCCATCTATTTTTACCAACTCGACCAATCATCCACAAATAGCATCCTGCAACTCATAGACCATGATCCATATGTCTAAAAATAGACATAGTCTAAAAATAGACTTTGCGCCAAAAATAGCCTGCGGGCCCACTTAGTGAAGGCGACTCCTTTCCACTAAGCTCATCATCTTGTTGCAATCTCAACACTTCCTCTCAACAAGATATGGATTATCTGCAACCCCTATCCTGCCTCTGTGGTATTCGAATTTGCTCCTGGTGAGCGCCTTCGTCAAGATATCAGCATCCCGATCCTCCGTGGGAATGTATGAAAGTAACATGATTCTCCGCTGCACACAATCTCTGATATGATGGTACCTGATGTCGATGTGTTTGGATCTATCATGAAATACTGGATTAGCCAAGAGTTTAATGCAACTCTGGTTATCACAATAAATCACAGTAGGCTCCAAGTGTGACCCGAACAACCCGACCAGAATCTTCCTCATCCATATGGCCTCGCATGTAGCCAAGCTTGCTGCCATATACTCAGCCTCTGCTGAACTGAGTGCCACGAATCTCTGCTTCCTTCTGTACCAAGAAATTGTTGTCGACCCGATACTGAAGATCCCTCCAGATGTGCTCTTTCTGTCCGTTGGGCTCCCTGCCCAATCTGCATCCGTGAAGCCACAAAGCTTCACCTCATCCTCCTGTCTGTACCACAAGCCATATCCCGATGTGCCTCTAAGATAACGCAATACATGCTTGCCTGCCTTCCAGAAGAGCTTGGTAGGCTTAACCATAGCTTGCAAAAGTTGGTTAACATCATAGCATATATCGGGTCGTGTATTGACCAGATACATAAGCGACCCCACCAACTGTCGATAAAAAGTGGCATCCACTACCTCTGCTGAAGTAGCATCCTCCTTCCTCCAACCTCCAGGAAGAGGAGTATCAACAGGCTTGCAGCCATGCATGTTGAACTTCTCCAGTATTTCTCGGGCATACTTACCCTAAGAAACAAATAGTGCATCACTGCGCTGCCAGATTTCCAATCCCAGGAAATAATGAAGGAGGCCCAAGTCCTTCATCTCAAACTCTCTAGCAAGATCCTCCTTGCATGAAAGTATCAACAGCTCATCACCCGTCAAAATCATATCATCTACATACAGTACAATGATCATCAACTTCCCCTCAACCACAATCTGGTACAGGTTAGGATCCGCCTCACTCTTGGAGAATCCAAGTCCGGTGAAATAACTATCTATCCTTGTGTACCAAGCACGAGGTGCTTGTTTCAACCCATACAGTGCTCTCTTGAGTCTGCACACATGCGACTCACTGCTGAAGATCTTGAAACCTTCGGGCTGCTCTATGTACACCTCCTCCTCAATGACTCTGTTGAGGAACGCCAGCCTTCACATCCATCCGATGGATGTGCCACCCATCTGCGCTGAGAGAGCTAGGATCGTCCATATGGAAGAGTACCTTGCGACAGGTGCAAAAGTCTCCTCATAATCGATCCCCTCTATCTGTGAGAAGCCTCAGGCAACAAATCTTGCCTTGTACTTCTCCACACTCCCGTCAGCCACCTACTTCACTTTGTAGATCCATCTCGAACCCACCACTGATTTCCCTTCCGGTCACGGGACAATCTCCCATGCACTATTTCTGACAATCGAATCATACCCTTCCACCATGGCATCTACCCATGTGGGGTCCTCCACAGCTTCCTCGAAAGAGGATGGCTCTGTCACGACACATTTTCTCACAAGAGCCATGTATCCAGTGTACCGGTCCGGTGACTGTCTCTGTCTGCACTATGCTGTAGGTGGTCCTACAACCTTCTCTGCATCTTGAGCCGGGGCCGTCGCCTTCAGAGGGCCATGCGCCCTCCGAAGGTTGGCACCGCATGAGTGGTCTCTTCCACTCCATGAACTTCCTCTTGTGGCTGATCCACATCCTGAAGCTCATCCTTAAAAACTAATAGCTCCTCATCTACATGCAAGTGTGGCTCCCTCTCAAGCGAACACTTCATGGCTTTCTCCTCCTAAAATTTGATATCCCGTTGCACAACAACCTTGCGACTGTCTGGAAAATACACACGATAATTGTGGGGTGTATCAGTGTACCCCACAAATATCCCAACCTCTGCGGTCGGCTCCAACTTCTTCCTAGCATCCTTCGCCACATGCATGTAGGCAGGTGAACCAAAAATCCTTAAATGGGAAATATTAGGCCTCTTACCAGAAAATGCCTCCTTGGGTGTACTCATGCCAAGTATCTTGTGAGGACAACGGTTCTGCACATATACTGCAGTATTGCATGCCTCCGCCCACAAGTGAAGGGGTAGGCCATGATCATGCAACATCGCCTGTGCAGCACCCACGATCGTTCTGTTCTTCCGCTCAACAATCCCATTCTGCTGTGGGTTATGAGGTGCAATGAGCTCTCTCCGAATCCCTTATGCGCTGCAAAAGTCCTTGAATTTAGCAGAGATGAATTCACCACCATTGTCACTCCTAAGAGCCTTTACATGCTTCCCCGATTCCTTCTCAACCAGCGCCTTGAACTCACAGAACTTTGAGTATTTCTCGCTCTTCTTCTGCATGAAGAAGATCCAGCACTTCCGAGAGAAATCATCAACAAAGATCACATAATACTTGTGCTTTGCTGTCAAAGCTACTGAGAAAGGTCCACACACGTCTGTGTGAATTCTCTCAAGGATCGTCATGGTGCGACTATCCTTCTCGTGAAAGGTGGCTTTCACAAATTTTCCCAAGGTACACGCCTTGCACTGATCTGATTGCGCAAGAGTGCCCTTAGGAAGCCTAGTAGAAATCTGCTGCAGTATCTTCAAAGCGCCATGGTGAAGGTGGCCCAATCTCCGGTGCCACAGCTCGCCTTCATCCCGGCTCACCACTCCTTCCACCTTGCATGCCATTGCTGCGCAGCCATCTACTTGCAACTGATAAAGGTTCTTGACTCGAACCCCTATCTTCCGGGTCTCTCCAGTTGTCTTACTGCGCATGAAATATTTTCCCTCGCTGAAGACAACATCATACCCCTTGTCTTCTAACATCGCCATAGAGATCATATTCTTCTTCAATCCTGGAACATGCATCACTTCCTTCAATACGAAAGGTTTACCAGACTCCCTCTCAAAGGAAATGGTACCGATACCTGTCGCACTGTATCTACCATCATCGCCCATATCGATGTGCACTCCAAGATCTTTCTCATCCAGATCTGAAAAACAGATCTCGATCTCCAGTCATGTGAAAAGACGGACCACTATCCAAGAACCATACTGATCCCATCACACTTGAGACAAAGCATGCGATCAGCGAAAAATCTAGCTCAAACTGCGAGGCTAAGGCCTCTCCTGCTGCATATCCAGCAGCTTGCTTATTTTTCTTCTTCTGCGGACAATTTGTGGCATAATGTCCGTGTTGGTGACAGTGAAAACACTTCACCTTAGACATGTCCTGCTTCTTGCCTTTCGCACTAGAATTAGAAGCTTTCTTTCTCTTCCCCTTCTTTTCTTTGGCATCCAAAGCACAATTTTCTTCATCATATGCCTTTGATGAAGATCCGTCTCTGGTATTCCGCCTTATCTCCTCTTGCACAAGATCCGACAAAAGTCGCTCCCATCCTGGCAATTTCTCCCGACCATTGACAGAATCCTGATAGGCATGCCAACTCTTCGAAAGACCAAGGAGATCCAAGCTCACCAATTCCTCATCATCGACAGTCACCCCCACACTTCCTAGCCCATCCCTGCATTGGATGAACTTCGTGAGGTACTTGGGCATACTGTCGCCTTTCTCCATCTTTATGTGTCTGAGTTTATCCTTGAGTGCCAACTTCCTCTGGTCGCTCTTGCTTTGGAATAAATCTGTCAACGCTTTCCACATCAAGTATGGATAATCTTTTCCATGCATGCTGGATATAATTTGATCCTTCACGCCCTCCAACAGAATCGTTCGACATTTCGCCATCTTCTTTTGCCAAGCCTCAACTTGAGCAGCATCAGTAGGCTTTGGGATCTCAGCTTCTATGAACTCCTTCAGCCTGTTATCATCTAATACCGCCTCCATCTGGTCTTTCCATGCAACATAATTCGAACTGACCTCAAGGTCATATTCCAGCCGCAACTATTGAAAGACATTTTAATCTGGTACCCAAGAAAACTACCGCAAATTTGAATTCCCAAATTTCGCTGCAAATTCGATCAAGCTCAAATCAACTGCCTGGATCAGGAGAAAATTATTTTCAGCAGCGCAGATTCACTCGTAAGGAATTTATCGGATATATCACCTTCACAGAAAGGATGGATCCAGAGGCTGCCTTATTCGTTACGCACTGCTGCACTGGGCAATAATTGTAATCACCTGGGTAATAGATCCATGATCAATTTCGCTTTGATAACATGTGGTAGAAATTTGAATAATTTGCTTCTAGTTATTCACCAAGATTATCCCGATTACACACTATTTAAGCTTCATGCATAATACATAACCTCTTCTACAATTGATCATCAATATGCGGAAATAGAAAGCAGTCGCATGCGCTCATTAAAACATAATCAAGCACACATATCAACACAGGATGTAATGGGGAAAGCAATAGCTGAAAACCCCCAACTATCTATATATTATAATGATAGAGAACATGTAACAATAAATAGCACAATACTCCTCACAAGTACTTAGTACTATCTCCAAAAAGTTACACACAAACTATATGAGATTTGAACAAGTCAGGGGTTCAAATCTCCTCCACAAGTCTGCCTGCCTCTACTGCGCAATCCAAGTGAGTAATGAATGAGATCCAAGTTCGAATCCCACTAGCTCCAACTGCACAATCCTCATTGGCAATCTCCATCAATTGGTGTGAAAATCTCATGCACAACCATGGTCACAACTGATAGTCACACTCACCCTTTCACCCATCTCTAACACTGGTCTCCACTGAACTGTCCATGCATTGCAGTTAAATGATGTGTTCTTTAGTTGATTTATGAGTTAATAATTAGTGAATTAATTAATAATTAATTGACACCACTCATCACTAGTGTATTTTTCAGTTAGACTAAATACAACTAGTTCAACTAAGTTAAACAGAACACAACTCCAACAACTATCTCATCAACTCCACCAAACTCTGCCACATGAGTTCTAACTGCCTTTCTATTATTATACATATGCCACATCCGAAGCATCAAACTAAAGGACCCAAGAGGATAAGATAATGTTGAGTAGCCTAAATATTATTAAGGGTTAATAATATTTTCACTGCTTCATTTTTGTTGAAGCAACAGCCTAAAAATAATAAATAAAACCGCCCAATGTCTAAAAAATAGAGTATCCAGAGGCTTCACTTAACTTGACTAGAATCATGCACAAATTTAGCATCCGCAAACTCACAGACCATGATCCATAGTCTAAAAATAGACTTTGCGCCAAAAATAGCCTGCGGGCCCACTTAGTGAAGGCGACTTATTTTCACTAAGCTCCATCATCTTGTTGCATTTTCAACACTCCCTCTCAACAAGATATGGATTATCTGCAACCCCTATCCTGCCTCTGTGGAATTCGAATTTTCTCCTGGTGAGTGCCTTCGTCAAGATGTCAGCATCCTGATCCTCCATGGGAATATATGAAAGTAACATGATTCTCCGCTGCACACAATATCTGATATGATGGTACCTGATGTCGATGTGTTTGGATCTATCATGAAATACTATATTAGCCAAGAGTTTAATGCAACTCTGGTTATCACAATAAATCACAGTAGGCTCCAAGTGTGACCCGAACAACCCGACCAGAATCTTCCTCATCCATATGGCCTCACATGCAGCCAAGCTTGCTGCCATATACTCAGCCTCTGCTAAACTGAGTGCCATGGATCTCTGCTTCCTGTTGTACCAAGAAACTGCTGTCGACCCAATACTGAAGATCCCTCCAGATGTGCCCTTTCTTTCCGTTGGGCTTCCTACCCAATCTGCATCCGTGAAGCCACAAAGCTTCACCTCATCTTCCTGACTGTACCACCGGCCATATCCCGATGTGCCTCTAAGATAACGCAATACATGCTTGCCTGCCTTCCATAAGAGTTTGGTAGGCTTAACCATAGCTTGTGAAAGCTGGTTAACAACATAGCATATATCGGGTCATGTATTGACCAGATACATAAGCGACCCCACCAACTGTCGATAAATAGTGGCATCCACTACCTCTGCTGAAGTAGCATCCTCCTTCCTCCAACCTCCGGGGAAGGAGTATTCAACGGGCTTGTAGCCATGCATGTTGAACTTCCTCCGGTATTTCACGGGCATACTTACCACGAGAAACAAATATCAACTTATGTTGCCGGATTTCCAATCCCGGGGAAATAATGAAGAGAGCCCAGTCCTTCATCTTAAACTCTCAGCAGATCCTCCTTGCATGAAGATATCGACATCTCATCACTAGTCAAAATCTTATCATCTTTACATACAGTACAATGATCAGCAACTTCCCCTCACCACAATCTGGTACAGGTTAGGATCCGCCTCACTCTTGGAGAATCCAAGTCTGGTGAAATAACTGTCTATCCGTGTGTACCAAGCACAAGGTGCTTGTTTCAACCCGTACAATGCTCTCTTGAGTCTGCACACATGCGACTCACTGCTGAAGATCTCAAAACCTTCGGGCTGCTCTATGTACACCTCCTCCTCAATGACTCCGTTGAGGAACGCAGTCTTCACATCCATCTGATGGATGTGCCACCCCATCTGCGCTGAGAGAGCCAAGATCATCCATATGGAGGAGTACCATGTGACAGGTGAAAAATTATCCTCATAATCGATCCCCTTGATATGTGAGAAGCCACGGGCAACAAATCTTGCCTTGTACTTCTCCACACTCTCGTCAGCCGCCTGCTTCACTTTGTAGATCCATCGCGAACCCACCACTGATTTCCCTTCCGGTCTTGGGACAATCTTCCATGCACTGTTTCTGACAATCGAATCATACTCTTCCACCATGTTATCTACCCATGCGGGGTCCTCCACAGCTTCCTCGAAAGAGGATGGCTCTGTCACGACACATTTGCTCACAAGAGCCATGTATCCAGTGTACTGATCGAGTGACTGTCTCTGTCTGCGTTGTGCTGTAGGTGGTCCTACAACCTTCTCTGCATCTTGAGCCAGTCGCTCAGCTTCTGTAGTACGCTTGCGCCCTCTGATGGTTGGCGCTGCATGAGTGGTCTCTTCCACTCCATGAACTTCCTCTTGTGGCTGATCCACATCCAAAAGCTCCTCCTTAGGAACTAATAGCTTCTCATCTGCATGCAAGTGTGGCTCCCTCTCAAGCGAACACTTCATGGCTTTCTCCTCCTGAAATTTGATATCCCGTCGTACAACATTCTTGCGACTATCTGGAAAATACACACGATATTTGTGGGGTGTATCAGTGTACCCCACAAATATCCCAACCTCTGCAGTCGGATCCAGCTTCTTCCTAGCATCCTTCGTCACATGCAAGTAGACAGGTGAACCAAAAAATTCTCAAATGGGAAATATCAGGTCTCTTACCAGAAAACGCCTCCTCCGGTGTACTCATGCCAAGTATCTTGTGAGGACAACGGTTCTGCACATATACTGCAGTATTGCATGCCTCTGCCCACAAGTGAAGGGGTAGGCCCTGATCATGCAACATCGCCCGTGCAGCACCCACGATCGTTCTGTTCTTCAGCTCAGCAACCCCATTCTGTTGTGGGTTATGAGGTGCAATGAGCTCTCTCTGAATCCCTTCTGCGCTGCAAAAGTCCTTGAATTCAGCAGAGATGAATTCACCACCATTGTCGCTCCTAAGACCCTTCACATGCTTCCCCGATTCCTTCTCAACCAGCGCCTTCAACTCACAGAACTTTGAGGATGTCTCGCTCCTCTTCTGCATGAAGAAGATCCAACACTTCCGAGAAAAATCATCAACAAAGATCACATAGTACTTGTGCTTTACTTTCGAAGCTACTGAGAAAGGTGCACATACATCTGTGTGAATTCTCTCAAGGATCGTCATGGCGCGACTATCCTTCTCGTGAAAGGTGGCTTTCACAAATTTTCCCAAGGTACATGCCTTGCACTGATCTGACTACGCAAGAGTGCCCTTAGGAAGCCCAGTAGAAATCTGTTGCAGTATCTTCAAAGCGCCATGGTGAATGTGGCCTCCATGGTGAAGGTGGCCCAATCTCCGGTGCCACAACTCGCCATCATCCCGGCTCACCACTCCTTTAGCCTTGCATGCCATTGCTGCACAGCCATCTACATGCAATTGATAAAGGTTCTTGACTCGAACTCCTATCGTCCGGGTTTCTCTAGTTGTCTTACTGCGCAGGAAAGCCTTTCCCTTGTTGAAGACAACATCATACCCCTTGTCTTCTAACATCGCCACAGAGATCGCATTCTTCTTCAATCCTGGAAAATGCATCACTTCCTTCAATACGAAGGGTTTACCAGACTCCCTCTCAAAGGAAATGGTACCGATATCGGTCGCACTGTATCTACCATCATCGCCCATCTCGATGTGCACTCCAACATCTTTTTCATCCAGATCTGAAAACAAATCTCGATCTCCTGTCATGTGAAATGATGCACCACTGTCCAAGAACCATACTAATACCATCACACTTGAGACCAAGAATGCGATCAGTGAAAAATCCAGCTCAAACGGCGAGGCTAAGGCCTCCCGCCGTTGGCATCCACAGCCTGATTATTTTTCTTCTTCGCGACAATTTGTGGCATAATGTCCGTGTCGGTGACAAAGTGAAAACACTTCACCTTAGACATGTCCTGCTTCTTTCCTTTCGCACCGGAATGAGAAGCTTTCTTGCTCTTCCCCTTCTTTGCTTTGGCAGCCAAAGCGCAATTTTCTTCATCATATGCCTTTGATGAAGATCCGTCTCTGGTATTCCGCCTTATCTCCTCTTGCACAAGATCCGACCAAAGTCGCTCCCATCCTGGCAATTTCTCCCGACCATTGATAGAATCCTGATAGGCATTCCAACTCTTCAGAAGACCAAGGAGAGCCAAGCTCACCAATTCCTCATTATCGACAGTCACCCCCACACTTCCCAGCTCATCCCTACATTGGATGAACTTCGTGAGGTACTTGGGCATACTGTCGCCTTTCTCCATCTTTATGTGTGTGATTTTATCCTTGAGCACCAACTTCCTCTGGTCGCTCTTGCTTTGGAATAAATATGTCAACGCTTTCCACATCAAGTATGGAGAAGCTTTTCCATGCATGCTGGATACAATGTGATCCTTCACGCCCTCCAACAGAATCCTTCGACATTTCGCCATCTTCTTTTGCCAAGCCTCAACTTGAGCAGCATCAGCAGGCTTTGGGATCTCAGCTTCTATGAACTCCTTCAGCCCGTTATCATCTAATACCGCCTCCATCCGGTCCTTCCATGCAACGCAATTCGAACTGCCCTCAAGGGCATATTCCATTCGCAATCCGTTGAAATACATTTCAACTTTGGCACCAAGAAAACTACTGCAAATTCGAATTCCAAATTCTGCTGCAAATTCGATTTCCAAGCTCCAAACTCAGTTGCTTCTGGATCTGTGAGAAAAAATTATTTCTAGCACAAAGATCGACTGTAAGGGCATTTACTGGATATATCATCTTTCAAAGAAAGGATGGATCCAGAGGCTACCTAGCCCGTTACAGACTCTGTCTACCGAAAATAATTGTAATCACTGTAATAGATCCGATGATCAATTCTCGCTCTGATACCATGTAGAAATTTGAATAATTTGCTGAGTTATTCACTGAGATTATCTTGATTACACACTATTTAAGCTTCATGCATAATACATAACCTCTTCTACAATTGATCATCAATATGCGGAAATAGAAAGCAGTCGCATGCGCTCATTAAAACACAATCAAGCACACATATCAACACAGGATGTAATGGGGAAAGCAATAGCTGAAAAACCCCAACTATCTGTATATTATAATGATAGAGAACATGTAACAATACATAGCACAAATCTCTCACAGCTCTCAGCACTATCTCAATGCTACACACAAAACTAGTTATGAAGATGAACAAGTCACAGGTTCAAATCTCCTCCACAAGTCTTCCTGCCTCTACTGCGCAATCCAAGTTGATTAATGATGAGATCCAAGTTCGAATCCCACTAGCTCCAACTGCGCAATCCTCATTGGCAATCTCCATCAATGTGTGTGCAAATCTCATGCACAGCCAATAGTCACAACTGATAGCAAACTCACCCTTTCACCCACCTCTACCACTGGTCTCCACTGAACTGTCCATGCATTGCAGTTAACTGATGTGTTCTTTAGTTGAATTATGAGTTAATAATTAGTGAATTAATTATTAATTAATTCACACCACTCATCACTAGTGTATTTGTCAGTTAGACTAAATACAACTAGTTCAACTAAGTTAAACCGAACACAACTCCACCAACTATCTCATCAACTCCACCAAACTCTGCCACATGAGTTCTAACTGAAGTCAACCATGCAATAGCTCAACTAACCCTTAGGAAAAGTGTATTTCCGTCTATCAGCTGCATGTGCCACATCCAAGCATCAAACTGAAGTGATCCAAGAGGATAAGATAATGTTTATAGTCTAAATATTATTAAGGGTTAATAATATTTTACTGTTCTATTTTTAGCCCAGCAGTCTAAAAATAGAAACCGCCCAATGTCTGAAAATAGAGGTCCATCTATTTTTACCAACTCAACCAATCATCCACAAATAGCATCCTGCAACTCATAGACCATGATCCATATGTCTAAAAATAGACATAGTCTAAAAATAGTCTTTGCGCCAAAAATAGCCTGCGGGCCCACTTAGTGAAGGCGACTTCATTTCACTAAGCTCCATCATCTTCTTGCATTTTCAACACTCCCTCTCAACAAGATATGGATTATCTGCAACCCCTATCCTGCCTCTGTGGTATTCGAATTTTCTCCTGGTGAGCGCCTTCGTCAAGATATCAGCATCCCGATCCTCCGTGGGAATGTATGAAAGTAACATGATTCTCCGCTGCACACAATCTTTGATATGATGGTACCTGATGTCAATGTGTTTGGATCTATCATGAAATACTGGATTAGCCGAGAGTTTAATGCAACTCTGGTTATCACAATAAATCACAATAGGCTCCAAGTGTGACCCGAACAACCCGACCAGGATCTTCCTCATCCATATGGCCTCGCATGCAGCCAAGCTTGCTGCCATATACTCAGCCTCTGCTGAACTGAGTGCCACGGATCTCTGCTTCCTGCTGTACCAAGAAACTGTTGTCGACTCGATACTGAAGATCCCTCCAGATGTGCTCTTTCTGTCCGTTGGGCTTCCTACCCAATCTGCATCCGTGAAGCCACAAAGCTTCACCTCATCCTCCTGTCTGTACCACAAGCCATATCCCAATGTGCCTCTAAGATAACGCAATACATGCTTGCCTGCCTTCCAGAAGAGCTTGGTAGGCTTAACCATAGCTTGCGAAAGCTGGTTAACATCATAGCATATATCGGGTCGTGTATTGACCAGATACATAAGCGACCCCACCAACTATCGATAAACAGTGGCATCCACTACCTCCGCTGAAGTAGCATCCTCCTTCCTCCAACCTCCAGGAAGAGGAGTATCAACAGGCTTGCAGCCATGCATGTTGAACTTCTCCAATATTTCTCGGGCATACTTACCTTGAGAAAAAAACAGTCCATCACTGCGCTGCCAAATTTCCAATCCTAGGAAATAATGAAGGAGGCCCAAGTCCTTCATCTCAAACTCTCTAGCAAGATCCTCCTTTCATGAAAGTATCAACAGCTCATCACCCGTCAAAATCAGATCATCTACATACAGTACAATGATCAGCAAATTCCCCTCCACCACAATCTGGTACAGGTTAGGATCTCACTTTTGGAGAATCCAAGTCCGATGAAATAACTGTCTATTCGTGTGTACCAAGCACGAGGTGCTTGTTTCAACCCGTACAGTGCTCTCTTGAGTCTGCACACATGCGACTCACTGCTGAAGATCTCGAAACCTTCGGGCTGCTCTATGTACACCTCCTCCTCAATGACTCTATTGAGGAACGCAGTCTTCACATCCATCTGATGGATGTGCCACCCCATCTGCGCTGAGAGAGCCAAGATCATCCGTATGGAAGAGTACCTTGCGACAGGTGAAAAATTCTCCTCATAATCGATCCCCTCGATCTGTGAGAAGCCACAGGCAACAAATCTTGCCTTGTACTTCTCCACACTCCCGTCAGCCGCCTACTTCACTTTGTAGATCCATCGCGAACCCACCTCTGATTTCCCTTCCGGTCTTGGGACAATCTCCCATGCACTGTTTCTGACAATCGAATCATACTCTTCCACCATGGCATCTACCCATGTGGGGTCCTCCACAGCTTCCTCGAAAGAGGATGGATCTGTCACGACACATTTTCTCACAAGAGCCATGTATCCAGTGTACCAGTCCGATGACTGTCTCTGCCTGCGTTGTGTTCTAGGTGCTCCTACAACCTTCTCTGCATCTTGATCCAACCGCTCAGCTTCTGTAGTGCGCTTCCACCCTCTGATGGTTGGCACTGCATGAGTGGTCTCTTCCACTCCATGAACTTCCTCTTGTGGCTGATCCACATCTGGAAGCTCATCCTTAGGAACTAATAGCTCCTCATCTACATGCAAGTGTGGCTCCCTCTCAAGCGAACACTGCATGGCTTTCTCCTCCTAAAATTTGATATCCCGTCGCACAACAGTCTTGCGACTGTCTGGAAAATACACACGATATTTTTGGGGCGTATCAGTGTACCCCACAAATATCCCAACCTCTGCGGTCGGCTCCAGCTTCTTCCTGGCATCCTTCGTCACATGCATGTAGACAGGTGAACCAAAAATCCTCAAATGGGAAATATCAGGCCTCTTGCCAAAAAACGCCTCCTTCGGTGTACTCATGCCAAGTATCTTGTGAGGACAACGGTTCTGCACATATACTGCAGTATTGCATGCCTCCGCCCACAAGTGAAGGGGTAGGCCCTGATCATGCAACATCGCCCGTGCAGCACCCACGGTCGTTCTGTTCTTCCGCTCAGCAACCCCATTCTCCTGTGGGTTATGAGGTGCAATGAGCTCTCTCTGAATCCCTTCTGCGTTGCAAAATTCCTTGAATTCAGCAGAGATGAATTCACCACCATTGTCACTCCTAAGAGCCTTCACATGCTTCCCCGATTCCTTCACAACCAGCGCCTTGAACTCACAAAACTTTGAGTATGTCTCGCTCTTCTTCTGCATGAAGAAGATCCAGCACTTCTCAGAAAAATCATCAACAAAGATCACATAGTACTTGTGCTTTGCTGTCAAAGCTACTGAGAAAGGTCCACACACGTCTGTGTGAATTCTCTCAAGGATCGTCATGGCGCAACTATCCTTCTCGTGAAAGGTGGCTTTCACAAATTTTCCCAAGGTACACGCCTTGCATTGATCTGACTGCGCAAGAGTTCCCTTAGGAAGCCCAGTAGAAATCTGCTGCAGTATCTTCAAAGCGCCATGGTGAAGGTAGCCCAATCTCTGGTGCCACAGCTCGCCTTCATCCCGGCTCACCACTCCTTCCACCTTGCATGCCATTGCTGCGCAGCCATCTACTTGCAACTGATAAAGGTTCTTGACTCGAACCCCTATCTGCCGGGTCTCTCCAGTTGTCTTACTGCGCATGAAATATTTTCCCTCGCTGAAGACAACATCATACCCCTTGTCTTCTAACATCACCATAGAGATCATATTCTTCTTCAATCCTGGAACATGCATCACTTCCTTCAATACGAAACGTTTACCAGACTCCCTCTCAAAGGAAATGGTACCGATACCGGTCGCATTGTATCTACCATCATCGCTGTTACACAGTAATTTGTCACCGTCCCTACCATTCCCCGTCCCGCACAATGGAGGACCCATTATGTGACCTGTGAACACTGTCATGCCTTGAAAACATCATCACTGCATCACTCTGTCCTAAGCTCTTCTATTCTATGATTAATTCCTAGTTCTATTCTGCAATTTAATTGAATGTCACAGAACCTATACTCAAAGAGTTATTGGTTTCTTGTTCAAAGTAGTTCTTTTGAGGAAGAGCTCTGTTTATAAAATGATGAGGAGATTGCAGAGAGATTTCAGACCTTATAGTGATGTTATCTTCTGTTCCTATGGCTATGGATCATTTGTAGTTTTTAGAACAAGAAGATGTTTGTGAATAATGAAGGTTGTCTTGTTAATCCTAACAACTAAAGTAATTTATTGTGCAATGGATGACAATTTGAATATGAGATGCAAGTGTAATGAGTTAATCTAAGAATGAACCTAAGATGCCACTAAACTAGAACAATGCTGAACTATAAGTCATCATCAAACTTGAAACAAAGTAATTGATCATGAATTAAATGCAAATGAAACTCCGGAGTATTCTAACTATACTAACATGCATTATTCTATGAAGTTACACAATCTGTTTGTTCATCATTAGTGATATTTTGGAAGAGTTCCTTCTTTTGGAAGAGGTAGAACAATTCTGACTGTGTACTTGAGTGCAATTGTAAGCAAATGGACTAAAAGCAAATGAAAAACTAAGTTATCACCTCCATACCCTACTCGTCATTATGATGTCTTGGGCAAGCGTTTAAGAGCAAGAACAGGGATGATACTTAGTACAAACACACAACTAAATCATTCATTATCACAGTCATGTCTTGAACTTCTTAAGGATGTCTTGGAAGAGTTTCTTCTTGTGGAAGAGTGATTAGAACAAGTGTAACTTATGATAGTGAATAACAAAAACTACAACTAACTCCTATAGTACTATAGCTATTCATCATTCATCATTATAATCTGTTGGAAGAGTGTCTTCTTGTGAAAGAGCTGGAATGAATATAACTACAGTAGCTAGTTAAAACAACTATAAATTCAACTCCTAATCCTACAATACCATAGTCATTCAACATTCATCATTTTAATCTGTTGGAAGAGTGTCTTCTTGTGGAAGAGCTAGAATGAATACGACTACAGTAGCTAAAACAAAACAACTATCAATTCAAATGCAAAACGTAAAGGTAGCTAGGAAAACTTATCTAATTTACGCAAAAGAAATCCGTGCAAGAGGCAGGGGCCCTCTACCACTTGACGGCATTCAACTTCAAATTAAATCACGCCTTCAAAATAACTTTGTCTGCTTCATTAACGATGCAATAGTTTGAACATAACACTCTGCGTTCTCAAGAATGTATCACAGAGTTTAAACAAAATCTAGCAGCAAATCTAACATAAAATCTCCAACATAGCTCTCGGTCTCCCAAGAGTTTTTAAAGCAAATGCACGTAACAGTAATTACAATAATTTAGGAATAATGTCTTTCCTTATCCGAATTATGTTAGGACTCTTTGAGGTGGCTACGTGAAGGAGAAAAGACATCTGGATTGAGACAATCCTAGTAGGAGTCTTCTTTCATAAATGTGTTCCCACGTGCATAACCGTACCCAGAATCCATTTCTTCCTCCATGATGAGCAACGAACCATGTAGACACGACGTGGATCATGCCCATATGTGGTTTTTCTCAAGAGGCCACCTAGAACATACTCAAACATGAAGGCAGCTGCAGAATCGCCGGTTAGCTACGGAATGTCTGCATTCTGCAGCTAGTTCCGGTCAAAATGCTTAACAATGGCAAAAATTACAAAATTTAACAAGTCAGTCATGTAAATCATTCTAGAAGTAATTTTAACTATATTTATTAATCAATTGGGTCTAAGATAGAAATGGACAAGGGAAAATGAGGTAAAATGAGGTGAAGGAAAGCACAATTTTGAGGCTCAACATACCCCCACTGCTGTCTCTTTGCATGTCCTCATGCAAATTATCCTATGAATTCAGAGGCTTCTGCAAGGATATCTAATCCCCTTCTTCTCCTTTGTCTGGAAGCTAGAGGTCTTCTGGGTTTCCTGATAACAAGTTTGAACCTGAGGTTGGTGAGTGCCCTGATTAGCTTTTTGTTTCTTGTCTTCAACTTCTCATTGGTCCTCTCCACTTTGTCTATATGCAGGGATAAGGTTGAGTTCATATCAGTTTTGAGCTTGATTTGATCTTTGAGAATTTCATTCTCGTTTTTGATATGTCTATTCAACACTTCCAACTCATATCTATCCCTCCTTAATATATCTATTTCAGACAGTGGAGGACTGGGGGTTCTTTCTCTGCTTTCTGAAGCTGTCCTCTCTAAGGTTTCCACATAGTCATAAATTTCCTGTTGAGCAGGATCAATTTCAGGGGTTCCCTCATAAAAATCTTCTTCATCATCCTCTTCAATGGGCGTTTCTTCATCTTCTATATTGATTACCCCTGTTTGTTTGATTGGTGTTTTCTTCAGTTTTCCCTTTAATCTGTGGCTTCTCCTAGGCTGAGAGGACCCCTCTCCTTTCTCTATAGCAGATTCCTTGATTATTTTCTCTTCCTTAAGTTGCCTCTTGATTCGAGTCAACTTCTCTAAAATGATTTCTTCACTGCTCTCTTGGACTGGTTTGTCAATTTCAACTTTTGAAGCCCTCCATTTCCTACTTCTCTTCGTAGGTTGTGGTTCAGGTGATGGTTCTTTTGCTTCTTCAAAATGATTTCTTATTAAGAAATCATCCCATGTATCATTTTTTTTAGCTAGATGATGCTCAATCAAAATTTTGACCAAACCATGATGATACAGGGTTGTTTCTAAAAATTGAATTCTTCTCTAAACACAGGAAGCCATCTTCTTCAGACTTTGAAGCAAGAAATATGGTAGGTTTAAGTCTTCTCCCAGAAAATGCATCATTAGTCTAATATGGTAGACATAAAATGTCCCATATCTACCCTCACATGTAACAAATTTTTGCAAAATAAGTAGTATGTTTCTCCATTTGTTTTTCAATGCAGAGCTGGGAATTCCTTTCTTGAATACACTAACATCCATATTTGGTGATACTAAAATTTGTTTCCAAGAGTCATTGTGGAATTCTCTATTTTTAAACCATCTCTCTCCAGTTCTGAGCAATCCTGTAGCCTCTGCAATAAAAACTTCAGTGACAGTAAACTTGACATCCCCTACTTCAACTTCGGTTCCCTGAAATGATCTTGCAAATGTTTTAGTGACTTCCTTATGGAAGCCATTAAATTTTTCCAAAAATTGAAGCCATCCTATTTGTTGTAACATTTCTTTGCATTGTGGGTAACCTTCTAAATATTTTGAACCCACATGTTCAGTCCTTACGATGAAACCCATGATTTTTCAATACCAAATTAACACTCTTCTACCCACAAAACAATGTCTTTCACTTTCGGATTGAAATGACTTCAAGCTCTAAATGAAAATGGCTTCAATTTTGGAATGACATACCTCTGATTGATAATAAAAAATGCCTTTAAAACCTCGGACTGATATGCTTCTGTTGACAATTGAATGTCGGAGTGCTATGCCTTTGTTTGATGATGAAAGCAGTTTCAAATTTCGAGCTGAAATGTCTTTGATTGAAAATGGCAGATGGCTTCAAATTTATTTTTGTGCAATACCTCTGGCTCTTAGTAGCAAAAGACTTAAAATTCAACGCTGCAACATCTCTGTCTCTGGTAACAACAGACTTCAAACTCAACACTGCAACGTCTCTGTCTCTGGTAGCAAAAATCTTCAAACTGCAACACCTCTGTCTCTGGTAGCAAAAGTCTTCAAACTCAATCACTATAACACCTCTGTCTCTGGTAGCAAAAGACTTCAATTTTAACACCTCTGTCTTTTGGTAACAAAAGACTTTAAACTCACACTGCTACAATTCTGAGTTTATAGTGAAAATGCTTCAAACTCCGTCCACAGTGATATTTTATCTGCCCACGGAATCAAGTAGCTTCAAGTCCTCACACTGTTATACTTCCAAATTTACCCTTCTGCTCTGCTCTGCGTTTACAATGCTCAATGCTATTCAAACTGATATCCTTTGGCTCTGCTCCTGGTGATAATAATATCTCTGTCTTCGGAATGGAATACCGGCTACGGAATGAAGTTATGGCAGTGGTCACGAAATGGAGTTGTGGAGTGAGGTGGAGGGATTGTATTAATGATTGAAGAGACAGCGGAGGATTTTACGATGGCAGAGGGAATCATCATCATTAAATGACTTGGTTAAGAGACGTGGAAAATTCAAATACCTTGGTCATTTCACCGCTTAAATGCTATCGGATATGAAATTTGAAATGGAAAATTTTAATCCAAAGTCTGTAGAGGGTTTGTTGGTGTTTGATCAATAAAAACAATTAAAATAATCTTTTCGAATAATCCATAACTAAACTATGTTAAACTTTTATGAAATGCCATTGTAATTTTAAACTTGTTACCTCTGCCCTTTATTTGATTTTTGTAGCCTTTGTCTTCTCTGCTCATCTCTGGAGGAGTCTTCATAATTTTCTTGATGCTTTTGATTCATGAATACACTGAGTCACTTTGTTGTAATTCTGATGTCTGCTAGTTGATGCCTTCAGGATTTGTAGTTGTGGAAAGACTATCGGGCTGCAGAAAGGCTGATCAGCTGCAAAATGTCCACTGAGCTGCAGAATGTTCCTGTAAAACACTTTAATCATGAAAATGGGATGTTTTTGGAGTATGGGTGAAATGTTATGTGGTATGAATGAAAATGGATGATGGATTATGATATGTATGAAGTGGATAATGGAATGAAATGGATTCAGTTCATGAAATGAAATGAAGGAACATAAGGGCTGTACTGCAATTCATGACATGTTTTATTCACTTACAGCAAGATATCAAATTTTTGTGTTTTGATATGAAAATGAGATGAATGGAGGATGGAATGAGATGGGTGAAGTGTGGAATGGAGTGAAATATGAATGATGGATGAGATGGAGTATGGATGGATAAGTGAATGGAGTGAGATGAAATGAATCATAAGCACTATGGAACTGAACTTATGATTTTTATAACAGCTGCTTAGAAACAAAAATGGGAAAAGTTAGAGTGTCAGAGAGACTCTGATTTTCACCCTATCTTTTCTGTATAAACATGCCAATCAGTGATTGGTTTTCATGTTTATACCTTTATTTTTATTTATTTATTTATTTATTTTTTTTTATTTATTATTTTTTTTTTTTTTTCAAAAGAGAAATGCTTCAGAAAATTTAATCAAGTTGATGAAGAAGAGAGACTCTTCTTCATTAACTTCACATCATTGTCTTCTTGGAACTTCTTGACAAACTCTTCTCTTGAGAGTGGCTTGTGGTATAGCTTAAGTCTATGACCATTCACAAGAAAAGTGACCTCCTCTTCATCTATAGTTCTGATTTTTACTGCCCCATTATCAAAAATTCGAACAATTTCATATGGCCCAAGCCAATGTGTCTGAAATTTCCCTTGAAAATCCTTGAATTTTGAGTCAAACAAGAGAGCCCAGTCACCCTCTTTAAATTTCTTCTCCTTGATGTACTTGTCATGCCATCTAGCCCTTTGCTGTTGGACTAGACTTGTTTTCTGAACTGCATCTTGTCTGATCTCATCCAATTCATTAATTTTCTCCAGTCCATGCTTTTGTGCCTCCGTTAGATCAAGTCCTAGCTGAACTGCCATCTTGAATGTTTGAATTTGGAACTCTATAGGAAACAAAACTTGCTTCCCATAAACAAGCTCATAAGGAGTATGGCATGTTGTGTTTCTCCATGTAGTTCTATAGGCCCACAAGGCTTCAGGAAGCCTATCTACCCAATCTCTTCTATGTAGATGAACAGTCTTTGTTAGGATTCCTTCAATGACCTTATTAGTGGATTCCACTTGACCATTTTCTTGTGGATGATAAGGAGTAGATGTTCTATGTCTGATTTTGTAATTCTCCATCATTTGCTCCACTAGCCTTGATGTAAATTGAGCTCCTTGATCTGTAACAATTTCCCTTGGGACACCAAAACGAGTAAAAATATCCTCAAAAAGAAAAGTAACTACGGATGATTCATTAGCAACAAGTAATGGTTTAGCTTCTACCCACTTAGTAACATAATCAGTGCAAACTAATATGTATTTCTTTTGTCTTGATGGAGGACTAATGGGTCCTACAAAATCCAAAGCCCATTTTTCAAAAGGTTCAATGTGTACCTGAGGTTGTAATGGCATCTCACCTGAAGGAGAAGGTTTCCCTACCCTTTGGAAACTATCACACCTTTTGACATACTCCCTTGCATCTTTAAACAAAGATGGCCAATAATATCCTAAATTAAGGATCTTATAGGCTGTCCTCTTATCTGCAAAGTGTCCGCCACAAGGTTCATCATGACATGCCTTAAGAATTTCAGGCATCTCATCTTCACGAACACACCTTCTAATGATCAAATCTGAACCTGTCTTGTACAACTCATTAGCGACCCATGAATATCTTGCACTATCATTAATGATTTTTCTTTTATCCCTTGCATTCATAATTGAAGGAAAATTTCCTGAAACTAAATAATTAGCAATATCAGCAAACCATGGAGTTTGAGTAGAAACTGCAAAAAGATATTCATCAGGAAATTGATCTTCAACCGGAGTGTCATCTTTGATATTTTGAATTCTAGATAGGAAGTCAGCCACAGTGTTTTGTTTTCCGGGCCTATCTAGAATAGTAATGTTGAATTCTTGCAATAATAACAACCATCTTATAACTCTACCATTAGTGATTGATTTATTCATTAAATATCTAATGGCAGAATGATCAGTGTGAATAAAAGTTTCATAGCCTATTATATAGTGTCTAAATTTGTTAATGGCATGAACAACAGCTAAAAACTCTTTTTCAGTTACAGTATAGTTTAACTCTGCAGGAGTCAAATTTTTACTGATATAATAAATGGCATAGGGAATTAAATCTTTTTGTCCCAATACTGCTCCTAGAGCTGTATCGGAAGCATCTGTCGAGATATGAAAAGGTAACTTCCAATTAGGTCCCCTTAATATAGGTGCTTCAGAAATTTTGGTTTTCAGGGTTTCAAAAGCTAACTGGCAATCATAAGTCCACTTGAATTCACAATCTTTGGTGAGTAATTTAAAGAGTGGAGATGCTATTTTGGTGAAGTTTTCTATAAATCTCCGATAATACCCTGTAAATCCTAGAAAACTTCTAACATCTCTTTGACAACTTGGAATGGATAGGTTAGAAATAACTTCAACTTTAGCCTCATCAACTCTAATCCCATCCCCTGAAATGTGGTGCCCTAAAACAATACCTTCAGTGAACATCATAAAACATTTTTCATGACTAAGAGAAAGGTTTTCTTCTTGACATCTTTTTAAGACCTTTTCCAAATTTTCTAAAGCCTCTTCAAATGTATCCCCATAAACTGTAAAATCATCCATGTACACCTCTACACAGTCATGTATCAGATCAGAAAAAATTCCTAATACTGCCCTTTGGAATGTTGCAGGTGCATTGCATAACTCAAATGGCAATACTCGGTAGGCATAGGTACCCCAAGGACAAGTAAATGTGGTTTTATCTTGGTCTTCAAGTGCTACTTGGATTTGATTGTAACCACTAAACCCATCTAGGAATGAAAAGTACTTTTTGCCAGCTAATGTATCTAATACTTGATCTATGAAAGGTAAGGGAAAATGGTCTTTAAGAGTAGCTTTATTCGGTTCTCGGTAGTCAACACACACCCTCCATTTTCCATTTTTCTTAGGCACAATCACTAAAGGAGAAACCCACTGACTATCTGAAATAGGATAGATGAAGTTAACATTTAACAATTTTTGTAATTCTTCCTTGACAATTTGCCTAAGATTTGGATTCATCCGTCTTTGAGGCTGTCTGATTGGTTTGCAATTTGCCTCTATATAGATGTGATGAGTACAAGTCTTGGGACTTATCCCTTTCATGTCGGTGTATTCCCATGCATATGCAGAAGAATGTCTCTGTAATACTTTGACTAACTCTTCTTGTTGAGATTTTTCTAGGTTCTTGTTTATGTTCAAAGTTTTGCCTGGAAAAATTTCACTTGTAGAGCTGCCAAATTTGTCCATAGAATGAAGAGACATCTGCCTTGATGACAAAAACTCAATATTTGATCCCTCTTGAAATGATTCATGTTTATGTTCTGGAGAGGATTCAAAGTTTTCTAGAGTATTCAGAATTTGATTATCTTCACTAAATTTACGAAATTGTGAAGAGTGGTTTGTATGTTAATCTATATCCATTGAGTGTCATAGATCTATAATTGTCCTGAGCAGGAGGATATAAGTGAATTTCTTTTGTTGAACTACTGTAAAGAAATATACATATCACCGGACCTAAACTATTAAAGAAACCATAAATTTCACTTGTGACAAAGGTCTTCCTAGTATAACGGGATGGCCTCCCTAGATTATTCTTGGGTGTTAAGATCATGAAATCGAGTGCTCCCAAGAATGCAGGTTTCTTTGGAATATCTTCTATTGCCCCCTTGGTCTAAATGGATCTATCTGCTAATTGTAATAATGTAGGTGTAAAGAAAATTGTGAAATTCGGTTGTCCACTGATTGTCTACTCATGATGTTGTTGCTGCTCCTAAGTCAATAGGTGTGTTTGAATTTCAATTCATTGATAGATGTAAACCATTGATTTCACCGGGTCAAGGTACTGCGAATAGTAATATTTTTATCATAATGTCTGCTATTTTCTACAGTTGAATTTTTCTTGGTTTTCTCTTATTCTTTTTCTTGTTGTTTTTTTATACTCGCTCCCTTGTTGTTTTGGCTAATTGGATTTAGTAAATGCTTTAATAATGAATTTTAATGCAAACATTTCTCAATTCATCCAAGAAATGTATTCGACGCAGTTATTTGTTTTTCTACACCTTTATCTAATTTGTAGTCTTTGGAAAGGAGGCATAAGTAGATATGGATGGTGGTATCTTTGGAGTTGGATTTATTGGATCTTTTTGTTCAGTTTTCAATACTGAATGCCGAAAGGATGCTGTATCTTCCTCAAGACTTTATTAACACGTGTAAGTCTTCCTCAAGAATTATCTACATTCTTGTAGTCTATGGAAGAGTTTCCTCTTCCAAGTATCTTCAGGACCTAAGTTGAGCATCACTAGGTCTAGAGGAGTAATTAAATAAGTTGGAAATTATTGGCCTTCTATCTTGTATGTATTAGAAGGTTCTTATAATAGGGTTTGGTATGGGTGGCTGGGAAGTCAGTTGGATTTTGGGGAATGGTAATGGAAGTGGTTGATTTTGATGAGGTTGTTTGGGATGATGTTGTTGAAGTTTTGTTGTTGTTGAAGATTTTGAGAAAATTTTGTTGAAGAAATTTAAGAGATAAAATGTGAATCCATGGTGGATAGGATGGTGAATCTTGATAATATGGAAGTATCTTCATAGGGACTTTGTGTTCCTTGTGCCCCAAGCTTGGGGTTGATTTTGAAATTGGGGCCAAAGTTCTTTATAAAATTCCAAGGTGGAAGTTGGGATTATACATTTTGATCATGGAATCCTTGTGTGGGGTCCCACTGCCCGAGGTTTTCTAGATACAAAGTTAAAAGTTACGCTAGATCGTGGGAATTTCTTCCTTAAAAGCGGCCTTGAGACCTTGAGAAGAAAGGACAATTCTTGGTCTCTGTGGCCCCACCAGAACAAATAACATAGAGGTTTCTACAACTTTTACATCTAGAGGACACTCTCAAGGCATGTTTCTTCCTACATTTGGGACAAAAGATTGCCGAGCCTCCAGTTGACCTTTTGCTTGTTTTGTATCTTAAAGGGCCTATTTGTTCACTAAGACTCCCTAAGATGTCGGTTAAAATCATCAAACATATATCCCTGTTCAGTCTACTTCACATGCAAGAAGCAGTTGCCCTTGCAAGACGGGATCTCTTGGACCATGTGAGTTTTAGATTTCTGGATGGGTTGATACATAACTGGAATCTTTCGGAGTAATGTAAGTTGTGATATCTCCCCTTTTCCCATCATGTTAAGAATATCCAACCATTCATCCCTAATTGTTTTTCAACAAAGAGCTTTTAAAGTGTCTTGATCTAGTTTTCCATTTGTGGTGCCCTTTTTATGTTTGCTTTATTTAAATCTTCAACAAATCTTCTAAGTTTTTCATCCTTCTTTTGTCTTATCTTGAACACTTCTTCCTTATGATTAGCAGACATACAATAATACAAGTATCTCTCTAGAAATGCTTGTTCCTTAATATTCCATATATTCTAATAGAACCTCATTTAAACTCATAAACACTTTAATGTTGCTCCCTTCAAAGTTAGAAGGAAATAATTTAGTTTTTGAGCATCTTGTAGATAGTCATAAGTTCTGCAAGCCACTTCAAATTCGAATAAGAAAAGTTGGGATCTTGATTTCAAGAGTCACTGAAATTGGGAAAGGCAGGTGAAATGTTTTTCATGGTTGTAATTGGTTTCATCAAGTATAGGAACCCAAAGAGCTTCCTATTCTACCTCTTCCTCCATACACTCCCTCTTCTACTCTTCCTCTTCTCCTCTACCTCTACCTCTACCTCAAATATGTATTCTCCATTAACAACTCCTCCTCCTCAACTAACCCTGCCTTATGGTTGACTCTCCTTGTAAGTAGGGTTTTATGTCCCTAATAGGAGTCTTTAGATCTTCTTCTATGGCGGAGTTCGATGGATGAAGTGGAAGAGTTTCTCCTAATGGAATAGGTGACCTTAGATCTTCTAGAAGTCCGGGATTAATTAAAGGATGGAAGATGGGTTTGATTAAATTATATACTAGTTCTAGGTCTAGATGAAACAAGTGGTGGTAAATCAAAACACGCCTCTGTTTTGCTTATAAATCTTCCCCTTCGAATCTCACTCCCTCTATTTCTTAAAATTGATGTTTTTGGATGCACAAGAAACAAAGGTTACCTAGTTTTCACTTCCCAGAAGCAACGGCGCCAAAATGTTGGGTCTCAATCTGATCTCCCTAAAGCCCAGGCTCATTTAATTGTCAGCTTGAGAGTTGTAAAGCTATGAAATGGAGAGTGTGCCATATGTACAGGTGCTTACTTCCTAATCACGTTGTATGCTGTGATGACTGTGATGTTTTGTCTTTTGTGATGATTTATGGTCTTTTGAATCTTTTGGTGATTTTTATGTTCTCAATGGAAATGTCTGAAAACTAATGGAAAGGAGTTGGTGGTCAAAAGCAGGAGTTAAGTCTAGTAATATGGAATGCAAATACGTTGGAAATATGAAACGAGAATCTAAACTATGATATAAATAAAAGAAAAACGATAATGACTTTTTAGGCAAATGACACAAACTAACTTGAGAAATGATCACTAAATATGCAAATCCTCTAACTAAGCAGTTAAACACTAATACCATGATGCAACATTTGTTCTAAGCTCTTCTATTCTGCAAGCTAATTCCTAGTTCTATTCTGCAATTTAATTGAATATCCATAGACCTTTACTCAAGAGTTATTGGACTACTTTTCAAAGTAGTTCTTTTGAGAAAGAGCTACTGTTTATAAATGATAGAAATTAGGAGATACTTAGAACCTTATAGTGATGTTATCTACATTCATGGTTATATATCAATTATGGATTTCGGAACAAGAAAAGAGTTTTGTGAATAATAGAGCCTATCTTGTTAATCTAACAAGTGATAATTTATTGTGCAATGGAAGACAATTTGAATATGAGATCACGAAGTGCAATGAGTTAATCTAAGAATGAACCTAAGATGCCACTAAACTAGAACAATGTTGAACTAAGTCATCCATCAAACTTGAAACAAAGTAAGCCGAACATGAATTAAATGCAATGAAACCTAGGAGCATTCTAACTATACTAACATGGGCATTATTCTATGAAATTACACAATGTGACTATTCATCATTAGTGATATTTTGGAAAAGTTGCTTCTTTGGAAAGTGAGAACAATTATTGCTGTAATTGAGTGCAATTGTAAGCAAATGGGTAGAAAGCAAATGAAAAACTAAGTTATCACATCCATACCCTATAATCAAACTATGATGTCTTGAGCAAGCGTTTAAGAGCAAGAAGGAGATGATGCTTAGTACAAACACACAACTAAATCATTCATTATGCGATTACGTTTGAACTTCTTAAAATTTCTTGGAAAGTTTCTTCACCATGGAAAAATGATTAGAACAAGATATACTTTTAATCAGCAGAATAACAAAAACTACAACTAAATCCTAAATTATATAGCTATTCATCATTCATCATTATAATATTTGGGGGAGTATATTCTTGTGGAAGAGCTAAATGAATATATCGGTAGCCTAGTTAAAACAACTATAAATTCAACTCTAATCCTGTCTTACAGTCATTCAACATTCATCATTTTAAATACGGTTGAAGGTATACTTTAACTTGTGGAAACTAGAATGAATACAACTACGTACTTCAAACAAAACAACTACCAATTCAAATGTAAAGCATGATGACTAGGAAAACTTATCTAATTTAAAATAAATCCGTGCAAGCACGGCCTCTACCGCAGCGGAATTCAACTCCAAATTAAATCATTTAAAATAACTGTCTGCTCCATTAACGTTGCAATAGTTTGAGCATAACACTCACTGTACGTCTTCGGGGTAGTAACAGGAAGTTTAAACAAAATCTAACGACAAATCTAACATAAAATCTCTAACATAGCTCTCGGGTCTCCCAGAGTTTATAAAGCAAATGCACATAACAATAATTACAATAATTTGAACAATGTCTTTCCTTGCTCAAGATCGTTAGGACTCTTTTGTGGTGGCTGCGTGAGAAGAAAAAGACTTGGGTAAAGAACCGGTCCCTAATAAAGTCTTCCTTCATAATGTGTTCCCCACGTTCAAAACCATACCCAGAATTCATTTCTTCCTCCATGATGAACAACGAACCCTTAGACATGGCGACAGATCCTTCCATGTCCAGTTTTTTACTCAAGAAGCCACGGAACATACTCAAACATGAAAGCGGTGCGAGAATAAGCCAGATTAGCTACGAATGTACGTTAACGTCTGGATCCGATCAAATACTTAACAAACAGCAAAATCTTATTCTTCATTAAGTGCATAAATCATTCAAATAATTTTAGCTATATTCATTGTCTGATGGGTCTAAGATAGAAATGGACAAGAAAATAGAAGGTAAAACCAGTGAAGAAAGACTTCAAATTTTAGGCTCCTTTACGTCTGTTAAGACATACAGGAGGGTCATTTGTTGGTGTGATTTATGAAAGAGAAACATATGCTAACTTTTCTTTTTATATTAATAAATTTCACAGATGGTTGCTTTGGCTTCAGTGTGGGCTGTTTCCCTCTTGAGGAGTTTTAACCAATGACTATATATAGGTGTCTTTGATTTGCTTGATGTTTGTGAGCTAAGCCTTTGGTTTCTTGATCCAGAACACCTGTAAATTCTCACCATCTTAAAGAGCACAACAGAATATGGTTTATGATACTCCAAAGAAATAATCTAAAAAGTTACTCAGGAAGCTTATAGATGCAGTTAGGCGGGAAGTGTTGATGATCGAAAGGAAAGTACTAGTGGAGACAAATTCCATGTCAAATTTGGTTTCCTTGTTTCATGGTTAAAAAGTAAAAAGATAATATTCAATCTTGTTATCCACAACAAAATCATAATATATCGTGGCAACAACTTGTTTCGCCTCCAGTTCTACGGATGAAGAAAAATTTGCAATATCTTCAAGTCCAAGTTTGATGAGCCTATTCCCATATTTTGCGATACCACCGGTGCCATGATGTCTCAAGAATCTGTGATGCATTCCAAAACAAAGCACATTACGCTAAAATATCGTTTCGTTAGAGAGTAGGTCATCGAAAAGAATATCCAGCGCCAGAATATTTGGCACAGGAACAAATTGGCGACCTTTGCAAACCATTTCCTCGTGAAGCATTTGAGTATCTTGGAAGTGTAAACTTGAGATTCTCCCAACTTCTGTTAGATTCTTTCTCTTACCTAAATAAGTAAAAAAACATAGGGGAGTTGAGGTGTACAATTTTGCAAGATGACGTTTGTGAGGGTGAGTTACCTTTCCATTGTTAATAAAGGGGAGAGAATGCTATAGGAGGAGGTGTACTTGTGATCGCAGAGGAATTCCTTTTCTTTACCGTCTCTAAAGCGTGCCAAAGGGGGATATTTTGGTGGTGGTTGTCATTGATGTCAGCAAGTAGCACCGAGGCTACCCTAATCCTTTGCATGAAATTTTGAATTGACTACTTACTCTTCAGGAGTTCAAGGATGTTTTGGATAGATTTTCTCTAATTTGGTGGGGATGTTTGATGATATATATGTCATGCGTAATTATTCATGATCTGAGATATTTGTTTGGAAGTTTAAGCCTTAATTATTGGGCTAAAACCCCATGGGGTTGTGGCATGACACTAATAGGTGGTTGTGAATATTGTAGAGTCAATAATTAATATTTTTTAAGCTCCTAAATCCCTCAAGAACTACTTGTGAAGACCATCTCCAACTTTAAAATTTATCTGATATGACCCTCTATATTCTCCTCATGTAAGGATTTCTCTGAGATTCCAAATATGTTCTCGTGAATTTTTACTATAGTGTTTTATGAAAGTTTCGGATGATGAAAAAAAAACCCATTTGGTGAAATCTACGATGAAACAATAATACGAATTTCGAGATATTGGTTGGCTATATTTTGGAATGTGATTTGAGGAGTTAGTGTTTTCACGAGATCCCAAATTTCATGTCAAACGAGTGACCTTGGGAAACTGCGTCATAAATTTCTCTTTGAGCATTGGATTCAAATTTCATAAAAGTGAAAAAATAGGACGGGCTATAGTTTTTGGGAATCGTTTCGGGACCCAAGCTTGAAGCATTGACACATGGCACTTGGTACGAGTTCGCTCTCTTGAACAGGTCTATAATTAGGTCATCATGGGATATTGTGCATGACTATTGAGAATCACGTATTGACTGAGACCTAGATTGAAGAGAACTCGAGAGGGCTACCATAGTACGCAATTTTAGACCCTAGAGATAAGAAATTGTGAATGCAATAGATGGGATGGAGAAGCATTACAGAGCAAGAAAAATATGCATTTAAGGATCAGTCAAGGACAACACATCAACATTCAAAGATGAAATGCTGCTACAACAAGGTGTATGATTAATGTTTGAATTTTAATTTGAATATCATCTACGACATGTGTTTTTGCGGGACAATATAAGTATTTTGTATGTTAGCATGTTTAGTTAGTTTTAATTAAATGTTGAGCAATATTACAGTTTAAATTTTTAAATATTTCTCTAACATAAGGTTTGCGGGATAGTGTAAGCATTTTTGTTTGTATATTGGTTTGGGTATTATTCATTAATGCATGTAGAGAGGGCACAATAGGACAATTCGGACCTTTATCTTAGAAAATTAAATGCAAAGTACAGCTAATTGGCAAAGAAAGAAACAATACTCGGTAGTAGCTGGTATTCAAAAGAAGCGTTATACTTCAGTATCAAGTCATGTCAAAAGTTTGTATATAATCATCAACACGTAAAATTGTAAAAGACTCGATCTTCCTGAATTGGAAGGCATTGTTTGGAAGTGCTCATTCATTTTTGGATAATGTTGTTGAGTTGCAAGTCATATTGTGATTGATTTGATTGGTCTAGTTCAAAGAAAATCATTCCATGGAATCATGTTCATCACTGAGATCATTAATGCTGATACGGAGATTACAAACTCTTTTCTTATTTTACGATCATTATAGGGTGAGGTGGGTTGGTGCATGGAAATCACCTACGGGTTCAAGCAATGAGCAGTTAGGGTTGGTAGGTTGGTCTAGTATGTTAGGAAGTCCATTTGAATTAGCTCTGAAAAACCAAGGTGTTGGGGCGTCCTTCCCGGTGAGGCTGGAAGAATTATTTTCTAGAATTATGAAGTTATACCTTTCATTTCGATTAGGTGAAGATTAAAATTATTACAAAAACGTTAAATTGGTTTTTGACCCAGGGAGAGGGTTTCACCTAAAATTAAAATTGTACATATTGTGTTCTATTGTTTACTATTGTTCTTTGGATAAACATCAAGGGCTCATTGAGTTAACTAATGCTATGAAAATACTAAAAGTGCTAATTGATAAGAAATGTTGAACCACCCCCTCACCAGTATTTCCAACATAGAAATGCATCTCATAATTATTTTTATACTTCATCTCAATCATTGATTTATATCCTATGGGTCATGATTCAAGCCTTCGATACAAAAATAACCTTTGGGAGAGAAAATGGGTTGAGTTTACACATGTTACAAGGGTGCTACGGGATGTTCTATTTTCTACGGGATGTTATTTTGGAAATAACTCACTGAATGTCTAGTAAATCAAATTAAAAATAGGATGGGAAACATTTGGTTGTTAATTATGATGTATTAGGTCTCCATTAAATGGGATGCCCCCCAAAATACCCCTTGTTTATGTGTTAAAAAATATCAGAGAAAAAATACTTACTCTAAAATATGAAATTAAAATTAGTGAGCTGATTAATCTATCAAATACCTAACTATAATCAAGTGAAAATGAAATGGAGTAAATTTTGTTATTAAATTTAACATTATTGACCTAATACAAGTGGAATCAAATTAAATGAAGCTCATTGACGCATTCTAAAAAATCATGAAATTACTACTAAACTGCTTCAAGGCATTTCTTGAAATCTTATATTCGTGAACTAGTAACAGATCTGAGGATTTCTTAATGATTAAGATTACCTTCCAATTTTATTCCAAGGATGAATAATGATTTTAAACTTTACTAAAAAAACACCAAAGTATTCATAATCCAACCAATTCGGGGAGACTTCCATAACAACTTGACCATAGATTTGGTTAGACAAAGAGCTTTCTTTCTTTCAACTTAATCACCCCTCGTACATATTCAAAATGAATGTTTTAAGGATCTGTCAAAGCCAATTAAGGCTTCTCCATGCTTTGCATATGTCCCTGAGGATTCCTAGGCACAAATGAACATACACGTGGGGATTTATCATAATCCCCACCCAATCCACTAGGCCCTAAAAAACATGGGTGCCCTCGGATCTCTCCACCCAAAGCATGATGATTTTGTATCTCTAACCTCTCTGCCTTCATCGTACTTGCCTCCCACCATTACTGGTTAAAGGATTTCCTAGTGTCACGAGGTCTCCACCCTTTGGGATTTACCTGTATCCCACCACTATTGGTCGAAAGTTTCTAGGCTCAGTGGGGTATTCACAACCGGAACTCTACAGTATGTCCTTTACCAGTTCCAGGGCCTTATGTTTAGTCACAAACTACACATTCAACTTGAGATCCATCGCAATCCCATCTAAACCAAAAAAGAGAACCCCATCACACCATAAATATTTTAAATGGCAAGGAAAGGTTGAAAAACAACGTCACACCTAGAAAAACCCATGCAGTAAATATCAAGAGAGCCAAATACACGTTCTTTACCCATTCCAAAAATATAAAAGGAAATCGCCATGAAACTCGATACTTTTAATTAATCTCGTTGTAGCCGCTTGATCCTACTCTTCCTTGCTTGATATTTTTTCCTCCCCTTTGCTTTCTTGTCCTTCCTTTTCCTTCTTTCCTCCAACTAGAGTCTCCTAAGAATTCTCCTGAAATGTCAGGAAGTATAGAGAGAAAGAGAGAATAGAGAACTCCAAGGCGAGTTAACAAAAGAGTTGTGAACTTATCCTCGAATAATTTTTATTAATGTTTGCCTCTTTTTCTTCATTTATATTCTTTTCCTCATTTTCCTCTCACATGTAACATGTGACCTTTTTACTTACTACGCCTTTTTCATCCTAATTTCCATTATTTTGTAAACTAGTAATATTACTCTTTCCTTTCCAAAACACTTGCCTTTTCCTTTCCATTCTTATCCACCATCAACCAGAGCAAAACACCCACACTAGGATGTTTTTCCCCGCTTATTCAACTTGAACAAGTATCCCACTGACCTTGGTTATTATTTTTCCTTTATTAACTTTACTACATGGAATTTTGACCAAGGTTGTTCTGATGTGTAGTATTCTCACATATATTAGGTTTCAATCATTAGCCTATACAATTTTTATTTTGTCAATGTGGATTAGTAATATTTTCTCAATTTACATCCCTATGATTATGGGTAACTTAGAGGTGCACATTTTTCCCTTTTAATATCTTCAAATTTAATTTAATTTATTTGGTACAAGAAATGAACACTACAAGAAAAAAGGACATTTGGTGAGAGGCAAAAAATAATCTCTCAGCTCATGGTGAGGTCGAAAGAGCTTCGTCACAAAAAATTGAATGTCACCAAAGGTGGCGTCGCATGGAATTGTTGCAGTGACATTCAGGTTAAAATCACCAATAACCAGTTTATAAGTTACGTGGATAATGCATGTCCACCATTTCATATGAGCAATGATGAGCGTCTCACTATAAAATCTGCAAAAAAGCTAAGCATCACAAAGGTACAAGCAACTGCAAAAATGTCTTATTGACATTCAGGTAATCACTAATAATAGTTCATATATTAGGATAGTGGCCAATCACCATTCCATATGAGCAATGGTAAACGAAAGAGTGCTTCCATCACCAAAAAAGCCGAACGTCACAAAGGTCGCCGCTAAGCAAGAAATGTATGTTGTGGTGACATTCAGGTAGTCACAAATGTGATTATAAGCCAGCGGAGATAGTGTGTCACCATTTCCTTATGAACAACGAGCGATTTTTGTGATGGACCTTTCATATAAAGTCACTACTAGTCTGTCCTCTGGCAGCGTTCATTGTGTCACCATAAACTCATTAGTGACATCAAAGTCGTGCAAATAACAAACTATATGTAAACAATGTGACCCTCACCATTTCATATCAACAACAAATATTTATAGGCAATAGGACCTTTTGTCAGTCATCACTATTGATGCGTATATAACAGACAGATTGGTTATGGCCAGTCACCATTTCATATTTTGGTGAGAGGTGAAAAAGTATTATAAGCACTCATTGGTGATGGTCAAAAGAGCATCCATCTGGCGGTTGTCGTCATTCCTTACTGAATATATCGGGCACGATGGAATTGAACCACCAACCTCCTACTTGTAAAGCGAGTGCTCTTCCATTAATTTGCTTTCTTAAAAAATTAGCATTTAATTAAATTTCCCTAAAGGTGCAAAGATACCAAAGGAATAATCTAGGAAAATCAAAAAGTTACCCAAATAATATGTTCCATCTATTAAAGACAATAAGAATAAATTTTATTATAATCTAACAGCATGTCCTACGTGAAATGTTGAAAAGCACAACTAGAAATTTGAATCACAACACTATGATATAAAAGAACATACGATAGGAAAGGAACAACTCCACGAGTTTGAAAAATATGAACAATCATAGGCTTGTTCTTATATATTGATATAGATAACTAAATAAAAATCTAGGTTATGAAATTCAGAGTATCACACAAGAATGTCTTGAACAAATATCAATATCTAAAATAGTATTTTTGCATTTGGATTTACAAGAACCTCGAAAAAGTTTCCTGACTTGACCAATAAACATGGACCTTAACATAACAACATGGACTCGGGAGCAATTGTACGGGGATAAAATATGAAGGTAAAGCACTAGAGAAGTATTCAAAGAAAATGATGAAAAGCGTATCTAGAAGAACTAAGAACCCTCACGGTAACCACCCATTTATCATCGTGACTAGTACACTTTGAAAAAGATTAGAATAAATTATGAACTGTACGAAAGAAACGTTAGAATTTTTCCCTCATCTAGGTTTCAAATAATCAACTGTATGACGCTAACTTCTCTACAAAAATAGGAAGTTTCAGGGCTTAAATATAATAGCTTTCATGGCAATCGTGTTGATAAAACCTTCGAGAATAAGACCACGACGGTGAAAAAGTGTCATCATACTTAATACTACTCAAGAGTGGTCGATATGCAAAAGTGGACAATAATGGTTATTTATAACACATTGGTTATATCTTCATCCAACCTAATTTTAATTCCAAGGTTAACATTTTGAAAATTAAGAGAAAAGTCACATGATCTTCTGATAAAGATTTGTATCACTACCATTAACTATAATGTAATAGTTTTGCACAAGCAAAAGTCCTTGTCCTAAAGTGAAGTAGTTAGTGATGATTAAGACTAATTGTGGGCTTAGAATTGTTTTTCCTTTTTTTTGAATTGTTAGAACCACAGGCATACAGTAGAAGTCATTTCCACCATGGATTAGAAGTCCACAACAACCACTTATGTAGTGGGATTGGTTGACTATAATCATTTTAACCTTCTCCTTCCTTTTGCTCGATAACGAAATATGGTGAGAAATTTTGCTTAAGACATCCCTCATTAGAATGGCGAGAACATTAGTGATAATCATAATATTCTCGCCAACATTTCCACTATCATTACAATTGATTTTGGGAAGCTAAATTTAGACTTATGGGTATCTTTGTCATGCCTTGTAAAAAATGAAGATATGAGGAAGGAAAGCGAGAAGAGGATTAGAAAACATCCAGCGAGAAGACAATTTTTGTCAATGATGCTCCATCTTTAGGATTAACCACAATAACTTACTTTCAATATTCAGGCCATGGAAAGCCATATCCAATATTTGATCATGCAAATTCCATCTTATATTGAATATGAAGCAGAGACACTTGATAAATTGAAACATTAATCCCAGACGATGAATTTTTCAATATCTTAATGAACAATCAATACCTTGACACCAGGCATCACCACTAAGTAGCTCCTTCCTAAGAAAGTTAAACAATGTCTAATAACTAGTTTGTAAAGCCATTGAAGAATGCCCAAGCCCAGGCACCACATTGCACAACATGTGTAGGATTTGTGGGAGAAGAATCTTAAATTATAATGCACCCTTAAAGGTAGGCATTTTGGAGCATAAGTACACTATGATAAAATGTGTCCCTGGAAGTACCAGAGAAAGCAACATATATGTGAGATCGGAGGTTGGTCAGGACCCGAAGAGATATCTGGGGAACAACCCCAAACTGAAATGGCTACGGGTTGCTGGCGAAACGTTGAGAAGGAATGTTAAGGCAAAGTCTTACGTGGGGCTAAACTCACGGGATCGCCTTACAAACCAAGAGTGACAAAATGCAGACGGTTCCTTGATAAAAGTGCCAGAAGCTCATGCAACACTAGAAGGTTATTTTATTGGGCAAGAGAATACCACTGTGCATATTGGGATGGCGCTTTCTTATGATGGAGAAAAAGGGCTTGCAAAAAGATGCTGCAATGTGCGGCAGCACAACACACACAACATTCTATTTTGCCCAATGCATTAACCTTCTGAATTTGGCCAAATAGCACTTGGGTCACTGATAAGCAGGCTTTGAGTAGACACTTGCCATTTTCCATAGTTTGCACTATTGTACAGAACACGATCTTGGACCTGTCTTTAAGATGCAGAGTGCTGCTTGCAAGACATCAAGCAATGTTGCCATTAGGCCCGACAAACTTGAAGACACCTTGACAAGGGAAAAACAACCCGAAAGAAAACGAACAAATAATAATAATAATACCTCTAAACGATTATAAATAGGAAACCCTACTATCAACAGGTGTAGGCCTTCACTTTATTTTCATTATAATTTGCACAAAATCCCTCTAATCTAGCATGTCATTTTGCATTTCATGCTTAGTTCAAATCACTTTTTCAAGTTTAGGTCCACGTGAATCCCAATGGACAACTAGTATTATATATGCCATATAACAATTAGTAAGCCAAAAAAAGTAAATGCAATGTTTTAACTATAACTTCTTATATTGAAATATTTAGTTCTGATAACAACAAAGGGTAACTTTGTTTTTAAATATATGTATCTCATAATGAAAAGGCGATGTAATCCCAAATGTGACCCAAATCTCAATAAATAGCAAACATAAGAAACTAATGTCTGATAGAATTGTTAAAAGCTATTTATAAATGGGAAAGGTAATAATTTGTGGTGGCATATCATCATTTGTTAGTTACTGCAACAACACCATGATATCTACTAGCATTTTTAAGTTCTTTATTATTTTGGTACAACACCTTAAATTTTATCTAGAATTAAATTGAGATAGTTGTCGATGGTTAGATGCATATTATAGTAGAATGTCCTTCGATATGGAAATCTAGTTTTGGTAGTAAATGAGGACATAAGGAAAATCATTGCCCACGAGAGTAAAACTATGATTGACAATATTGGAGACTATATTCTTGGAGGTTCAAATACAAACTATGATTGTTTGTGGTAATGCTATGAATGTGGAGAATAGACATTCCAAAAAGTATTGTCATATATACGTCTACAATGTAGTTGTAGAATCCTTTTTCACGTTGGTTTCTTTTCTTTCCTGTTAAAGCATGTGGTAGTAGCAGTATGTACATTGAGTCATTTGCTTGATGTTCTAGTGAACTTTGGTATTTTCAAAGAGGGTCATAACCTAAGGAGAAAAATTCACATTTTTTCATAAGAGGCATTCCTAGAAAAAAATGAGTGAGAGTATGTCGAAAAAGAAAAATTATAATATATATTGTGACTTCTCCAAAGCTTGAAACTTATTCAATGGTTGATACCCACTAGTCGATCAATAATGCATGAGCGTTGAAACTAAAACATAGTGGTGAATTGCGGAGTCATGTTTGTGTTATCTTTAGTCAGCTTAGTCTATTGAGAGCCTGCCATATCTGGCAAGAATGTTTTCAAAGCTTGCACATGTGCACTACTTTGTGGAATTGTAGGACAAATGAAATAGTTAGTTTATATATCTTCGAGATTTGAATTGGGAAAGAAGCCCTTAAAATGCCACATCCCATCCTTAAAATGGGCGAGTTCAATCTAGTCAAGTGTGTTCTTGCTTGCACACACACTTAACATTTATTTTTCCCATTTTAGGCCTTAACAAGCGGCATAATCAAGTATAGAGTTCCCAAAATAAGTATAGTGAATGGGAATACATCTAAGAAAAGTCAAAGCTGGCCCCTATCATGTTCATAATTATTGGGCTTCTTTTAGGATTAATAGGCGAGGAAAGTTTTTAGCATTGTGGGACTAAGAAAGTATGTCAACTTGTAAGATTAAATAACATTGCAACTCTTGAGATTTCATAAATTGTTGAAAGCCAAAATCTGAACAATTTAACATAATAATAGACAACAGCAACCTCTTAGTATCATGTTGCATGAAGAATTGACTTAGAACTAAGTTTGAAACCTGTGCAACAGTAACTGCCCAAATCTTTATCACCCAAAGACAAAGTTTCACATTGGTGTGTGAAGACAGAATGTGTACTCATGTTCACATGGATTGATACATTAGTCCAATTTATATTTTCTTATCTTTTCTAAAGGTTAATATGGGTAAATGAGAACATGAGTGGGTGTACCCTCACATTGAAAGAGACAAATCTAGGATTGTGTTAAAAACCAATTGATTAAATCGTTCACCCTCATGCTTAATGGAAATAAACATTTGATATGATTCATTTCATATGTGCCAAAGTTTAGAAAACACTAAAGTTTAAACTCCCAACGTGTCCTTTATGAGAATAGGTGCCCTCACATTTGAAGAGACAAATCTAGAGGAATTGTGTTAAGGCTAGCACAAGTTAATAATTTCCCTGCCCTCTGTGCTTAATGGAAATAAACATTTCATATGATTCATGTCATATGTTCCCAGTTAGAAAACTTTAAAGTTTAAACTCCTAGGATCTCATCACTTTATTTATTTATGATTTTTACAAAAATTGGGGTCATTGGTGAGAAAAAATCCCTCAAAAACCCTAAAAAAAAATTATCAAATGCAATTAGAAAAATGGATGTTGCTTGCAGAAGTAGCTGAGGTTTATGAAAGCGACCAAGGAGGTGATCACTGACATTGTTGAACAAAAAAGAGGCTCTAAATCCTCTTGTATCAAGCACTAAAGATCATTGATATGAAGATAAGTCTAAGTTTGAAGATGGGTTGATTGATGACTTGTAGGAACAAGAAACCAATGTTGATCCTATTGAAAAAAGCAGGATCCAAAAACAAGTAGTGTGAAGATTCTTGGGGATGTTAATTATTTGAGCTGATGGAATTTCATACTAGCACAATATCTCACAGTGACACTGTTAACCAACAGTGGGATATGAGCGTATGACCATTGTCTGATAACTCTTCTATCTATTCTCAAAGGCAAGGATATGTGGGCCAAAGGTTAAACTTGCCAGGCAAGACAATATCATTTATATTCTGAGGTGATAATGAAGTCTGATTCCTCGAGGTCATGAAAGGTTGCCTATTCTTGTTCTTGTCATTTTGTCCCATATAGAACTTTAGATAGGATTGACATCAGAGCCAATGTTTTGTTTAAATACCATGAAAAGAAATATTGTTGTACAAGTAGTTAGTGAGGCTCATTATAATAAATGGTGCAAAACAAATCCTTGCCAAATATTAGTGGCCTCCTGAAGCCTGGTGAGAGAATGCTGGGTGGTCTCTAAATGGAACGTGGTGTAAAAATGCTGTTACTTTGATGAAACGACTATTTGCTAGATATAGGGTTCCATAGGGATATTGATATAAGGACATCCCTAGTTCATGTATGCAACCATATGCGACCCAATGAAATGCTTAAAATCTGGGGCTACCAACTATAATGAATTTTGATTATGGGGATGTCACCTTATGACAAATCCTTGTCCGCAAGATTTTAAACCCCCATAATAGGCAAATCCCTCTTACAAGGCATCATCAACACTCATAACATTGATCGATGTTGAGTACAACTTGATATTACATGTAGAAACGCTCACGAGGTTTGGGGGCGATTCTTACTTCCATGACAATGAAGCATTTAAGTGAAACAATTTTAATATACCAAAATAGTGAAATATTGATGCAAAAAATTTTACTTTTTAATGAGGGATGTTTGAAATATGTAAATTGGGTATTGCAAGATTTTTGCCAAGAGGGTCTCAACGCCTCCAAAAAACCTTGGAAGGAATCACACAGCCATTGCTTGGCTTAACTGCCGAGTAGTGTGAGTTGTCTCCAACCCTAGCCAGGTACTCAAGTGACTCTATCAATAGTGCCAGGAGGGTAAAAGTTGGTTAAGGCACATTTCCAAGGTAAGTCGCTTGAATATCTTCGGGGAGTGCTCTAAATTAACAAATAATTGAAAAGCTTGGAGATTGCTATTAATGAATTCCTCGAATGAAAATTGGGCACATGTCATTTTGAATTGCATGGCACAGCGTCCCCAATCGGGATCAGCTTGTGACTATTAGGCACACAGAATGAAACATGTTGAGAATGTTGACCTCAAAATGGAGGATAAACTTGAAGGGATTGGGCACAAAATTGGCGTAATAAGGAGAAGATACGACCCAGCAAGTTTATCGTAGATCAGATGTATCAATTGGAAATTGGTAAAGGGCTTCCCAATCGGCGTCCAGGTGCGGTTTAGAGTTGGTTTGAGGTTTGGTGTATGGTGAAAAAACGTCTCTTGCGCAGATTATCCACCACTCGAGTAATAGGCATAAGAAATGATGGAAAGACTACCAGCATTATTTAAGGTAATCGTGATCAAAGTCACTTCAAAGGAGGATAAATGCGAGTTTTGAAAGAAGTTTAGCTATCCGCGATAACAAGACTTCTTGAGAGAATGTGGGACAAGATTGCTACTTCTAAAGACACGAATTTCATGGCGTCGAAGATGCACATCAGCAATTTCCGCGACGAAGGCTTGTAAAATGGAACCTCGACCATCTTTGGTGGTCTTCGGGTGATCTTTGAAATTGATCATCTTGAAGAAAAGCTTTTGTTTGAAGGAAAAGGGTTTAAACTCTTATTTACAACTGACAATGTTGTTCGTCGATTCTTGGTATGATTTATAGTGTTTGATACATAGTTACCAGACAAGTCTTTAACCAAAAAATTAGGAAATCACGGCAATACGGTTCGATGCAATTGATTCAAAGTATTTCAGTTAATTATTCAGGTTAAATGGTGTATCTATTCAATTCCTCATTGCTGTTTCCTCCAGCACCATCTGATTAAGCGGTGTGCAATAAAGCAGAATTCTAGGTACTGTTACTCCACTCGAACCATTACAAATTTAAATTGAGAAAATTATGCAACATTACTCATGCGTAGTGCTATTCCTCCATATTTAAAAATTGGCATTAAAAATTAAATTACATTAATTATAGAATATATAATTAAAAACTTAAATTATAGTAGATTATGGAACATTACTGAAACATTAATATGATATAATGGCATGCTCAATAGCAATTTCTTGTTTTTATAAAAATTTCTTCTAAGTAATAGAATAACTGACTAAAAATAAATCAAAGCTTTAATCAAACAAATAAACGAGGAAAAAAAAATTTATAATCCAGTAGTAATAAGGAATATATAATTCAAAGTACAAATAATAAGAATAAATGGGAAAAAAATTTATAATCCAATTACAAGTAATAGAATCGCAACTTCTATCAGAGATGAAAAATAAGTTGATGTAAAGATCTCAATTTGTTTTATAGATTAAATATAAAGATCAATTAATTTCTATAATTTTTTTTTAAATGAAAAAAAAAGAGAGATTATTTTTATCTGCAGAAGAATGCAATATAAAAGAGTGGTAATTTTATATAAAAATAACACAAAAAATCATAATTTCATTTCTAATATAAAAAAATATATAAATAGAAAAAAATAGATATCAACTTTATATGAGAATACATTTTAAAATTGGTAATTTTACCTATAAAGTAACTAAAAAATCATAATTCTAATTTTATATAAAAACAACTTAAAAAATCTATAATTTTAATTTTTATATAGAAACAACTATATTAAAAAATAATAAAAATTAAAAAAATAAAATAAAATAAAAAATAAATAAATAAATTATTACTTGTAAGATTGTAAGATGTATAATGTAATTTTTTCTCGTATTGGATTTATGAACAGTTGCAAAGCGTCGAATCAATTCGAATTCGAATTCAGTAACTATAGTTTAGTGACAGATACATGTGTCCCTTACTACTGCTTTTCCAGCATTTAAATTGATCCATCCAGAAACAGCAAATTACAACCTAATCAAAAGTATGTAGCAGAATATAGGATTTCCGCTTGCTCTTAAATTGATTGGAAGGTCTCTCCATAACGATTAATACGTGCAGCATGGATAACTGCCAGGACAAACTCAAGATAATAATATATGAATATCCGAAACAGAAGTTCTGAAACAAAGATGGCAACAAGCATTGCTATCTTGGAAGAGAAGAAGTCCGAGAATGCTTTCTGGATATAGAATATTTCAGAGGCTGAAAAAATATCTGCTGATCATTGTTAGACTTGGGTGTTTATGTTCATAAGTTGAAATGGACAGCTGCTTACACAATCTTAATAAAACACATTCGAAATCTTGTGACTTTGGTGAAAAAATCAAAAAGGTACCCTGGGAATCATATGGCTGTAGTGGTGAGCTTTCCTTAATTCAGCATGATGCGTACGAGCCCTGGCTATCTGTTGGACTGAGCAGGAGCCTATAATTGAAAGACGCAAAAGTTTATCGTGCCTCAGAAAGCAATGTGGAAGAAGCATGCAGGGCGTGATTTCAATGCTGAGATTGTTTCCTTCCACAGGTTCCAGTGGAGAAGGATTGGGTATCAGATAGACTTCCTAATGCCAAGGCGTTTATCTTGAACTTTTCAGAAGGGAATACTTTCTTCCACCATTCGCACGATAAATGGATAAATTAAAGATTCTATGTTATAAATCACAATTCTAAGCGGGCTACTCTCAAAGATATATCAGTCATCTCTTCATTAGCGTAGCTGAAAGTTGTTCAGTTGTACAAGAAATAATTGTTATCCTCAAAATGCTGTCAGTCCTGGAAAAAAACTAGAGAATTTATCCTTGGTTCTCTGTGAGGTTGCTGAATACTACAGGATTACATATGGGGGTGGATTTAATTTCCCCTGTCTTCTTGAGTTAGCTATCAGTCACTATGATGATTTAGAACTTCTTTCTAGTATTTGGTTGGTTCCCTTAAACGTTATCTTGTCACAAATTGCCACGAATCTTCATAGTTGTTGGAAGATATGGTATAATCAAGCTCTGCAGATATAAATTGTATGCATGCCCATGTTTAAAGGCTACCATATTTAGTTTGTTGTAAAAGCTAAGACAACTAATTCTGCCTAAACGCTCGAATAAATTGAGTAAGTATCTAGTTTAAAAAGAACTTGATATGAGGAATTATATAAAGGGCTGAAGCAACTTCCAAATCTGACTAGTGACTTAAATTCTCTGGATGTGCTCATCATGATGAAGATTTCAAGCATCAGTGATTATCTATCAAGGCCTTTACCATTCCCAACCTCATGTGGAAGTTGTGAAAGAACACTTCCATTTGATTTGAAGATTGGTGATTAATATGTAGGATGGCACTTGCAGGGTTACCACCTATACAGATCTCTAGGCCAAAGGTGAAAAACTGGGTGTCTAATAAACAGGAGTTACATTGGAGCCTTGAACATGCTAGGTTGAAATTTGGAAAATAACAAAACCTCAGCATAATGGGGCTATAGAGTTTACCAACAAGACTCAGGAGATCAGCCCTGCAGTTGTTCGCAGTGATAGAAACAATTTTATTTTGTGCCTGGAAGACACTATCCTGCGGCATTGAGACTTTGTCAATTGGTACAAAGTATAACTTACACTTTTATATATGATATTTTTCTGTCTAATCATTATCACAGTATATATAGTCATTTGTAACATCATTAGAACACAGTAAACTTCCTGCAATTACTGAACTTTTGATGGCTTGAGCAGTAATAAACAGCATGCTCAACATCATGCAGTCAGCACTCATGCACCATCCATGAATGGAGAAGCAGGCGATCGTTTATTCAGTACAATACCTGCAGTTTGGAAGGTACCTGAGTTGCACTTGTTATCATTGGAAGAACATAACCAGTTGACAGAGTTTCTTTCTTCCAGAATGGATCTACAGAAATTCCAAGGTTGCAGGTTTCTAGTTCTCAATATAATTTGTTTTATGGAGAGAATTCCACCAAGTATCTGAATTGAAAGTTCTTTGTACTACCGATCCATCAGAGGAAGGCTCCTTTATCAATTTCCTTCCAAAAGATGGGATCTACAAATTCAAGGATTTGCAAGTGCTCAGTTTCTCCAATAATTTGTTTTATGGAGAAATTCCCACTCAAGTATCTGAATTGAAAGTTCTTTGTACGATCAGAGGGAGGCTCTGGGACGAAACTCTGTGGGGATGTTTTGATGCATATCTGCTAATGGTTTCAGTGGATCGGATAAACTGAAGCTATGTTCTGTGTTCAATTTCAAGGGCCAGGAACAAAATTTTCAACTTAAACTTCTTAATTTTTCTAAGGTTTAATCAACTTGTCAAACAATAGGTTAACTGGTAGAATTCCTTCACATTTTGGGTTGGTCAAAGGCGAGTTTACGCTCTCTCCATCAATAAATTCACAAGACACAGACACATCAATACCAGGGTCTAGACCAAAAATAAGTCAGGGTGCATACCAAAAGCATAACATGCAACTCCGATTTCCCAGAACCATTGAAATAATTAAAAATAAATAAATAATAATCAACTTTAGTTCGCTTGTAAACATTAAAATATGAGTTTTCAAGAAAAATGAAAAAGATTCAACTTTGGTTATTTCAGGAGGTTCATTTTATAAATACCTTGGGCAGCAGTCCATGAGAATCAATGCCGAATGAAAGGTCCCCCATACCACAACGTGATTCTGGGAAACAATTGGAATGTGACTACCTGGGCTTGGATACTCTTTGTATTCCTCTACTCGACTCCCATGGTCACTTGGATATTGCGCTTTGACACCCTGCTGTTACCATTTCATCGTTGACCCGTACTGCATTCAGTAAAGGAAGTTCGAGCCAAAGTCAGTCAATCCCAATCTATTCCCCAGATTGCGTAGGCTGAGAGTAGATTCTTACTCCAGACAGTCTTGAGATACAGCATCGTCAGGAGGGGTGGGCAGCGTCTTGATTTTACTTCCTCCTCAGAGGCCAATCGGCTGCATCAACATATGGCATCAACCAGCTACCGCACACACAAATAGGGAAAGGCATCACAAGCCCTCCAGGGTTCTACATAGGCAGGAATGAAAATTATAAAAATAAAATAGATCATTCCCTTCCTTAAAATATTCAATTAATTTCAACCAATACTAAGAGGAGGCAGAATTTTTTGGAGAAATTAATTATTTAAAAATTCAAAAATTCAAAACAAAATTCAGAAATTTTAATAATAATATTTTAAAATATATATAATATTAAATTAAAATCTCAATATAAATAATAAATTATTAAAATGTATATGAATTATTTAATATTTAAAACTTATAATAATTAATTAAATAGTTATAATTATTTATGTGATCATCTTTAAATTAAAAGACTCAAAATTCAAGTTTATTTAGTTTTTTTCCTTATTTTAATATAGATATAAAAGAAATTTTGATAAATGCCTCTTTGAGTTTGATAGTTATTATTTTTTTACTAAGCTTTCATCTATCACCGTGAAGACCAGTTCTGATTTAGCATTATGAGAGTTGTTATAGTTGCTACAACACCACCCAAATTGGGCATTTGTCGAACTACGATGTTTTCCCCATTGCACTTCCCATGTTGCCCCCACACATCATGTGTTGCCTCGAGATGTTAGCAACATGACGACGTGGAGTTTCTAAGAGTGTGTCACTTCGGTGATGTGCCCGAGAGACTCCTTGCTTTAAGCTTATCTTTCCTAGTGTCATGCATGAGCGAATGTGAATGACTGACATTTCATTTTGGATCCCCTTATGTTGACTATCTTCAGGGTTGGAAAAACCACCATTTGGAAAGAAAGTGACCACTGCGTATTAAACTGTATCCTCTAAGGCATAGTCTCATCGACATACGCACACCATGGTGAGATTTATGCAGCATGTCACCTTAGGCCCTTGGTGGTCACTGCCTTAGCATGTGCAATAGAGTTTAGGAAAGTATATATTTTCTCGGCATCCTTGAAACATAGGCATTGGTGATTGAAGGTCCCAGGCTTGCCATGAATTAATCCTTACTCTACAGGGTTGTCTCATCTTCTTCTCATCTTATCTAAATTGGATCACTCATCTGTCAAGGTTTTACAAGGTACCTCATATAGCATTAGTCCTCATTCCCTCTCAATTTCATTAGGTTTTGAGACGTTGTTGACAGAGTTATCTTGTCATCAGCTTCTTCTTTCAATTGTTTCCCATTGGTCATATTGTGCATGTACCCTTATTCTCTCCATTAATTTAGGTTTCGATTATTATGGTCTTGTTCATATGTTATAAAATCTCGTTATCTTGTGTACATGAATCAAAGGTTAAAACCTTTTCCTCTTGAATTTCCTGCTTTGTGCATGTTCTGGTTTCTCATAGGATTTTAGGAATCATATCATCGCATCATATTACATAGGCATTATTTTCTCAAAATAAGGTTTGTTTTATGTGTGAGAGAGTAAGCCTCCAGCTTGAATTTAGCCATGTCATTAAATAATTAGAGGAATGTTTGAACATTCAAGTCATAATCATTACAAAACTACGAAAGTCTCTAGTGTAATTATCACAAGATATACTTAAGTTGAGGATAACACGATCTGATCGTTGAAGGTCGACTTAATGCATGCACAAGAAATTCTACTATTTGGTTGAAATTAACCAAATCTTTATAATATAGAATGTGAAACAACTTTGGATAGTACCCTAGAGCCATAAAGGAGACTTACTATTTGTATTAGTATTCACATATTGTTTTATGTTGTGGCTCATGCCTTCTTGTATGTGGCATGTGAAGATCTTTTCTTAAACCACTAAGGGGAACACCAATTCAAAAGGAATAAAGAGACACAGGTGGTCTACATAAAGAGAGGCTCTCAACCATATGTGTATTTGGTAACTTCTTCTCATGAGATTCAGTGTGTGTGCATGGATGTGTCAGTTTTGGCCAACATGCACCCCAAGCGATGAAAGAGCCCCACTACTTGGGCCTCACACATATGAAAATTTGGAAAGCACACCAAGACATTGCAGTCACAGAGAAAGCTTATTGGGTAAGGGTGAACATGCCGAGACTATGAGAAACAAAACATGAGTCTTCTGATACTTTTAGTACGGTTGCGAAGTAAGAAGCTAAACGGAGGAAAATGCATCGGTCATTGTACCAATTCCATTTGTTTTTGCAACTATTTTGCAGAAACAATGAATGCCAAACTATACTTTTTTTGCATTAAGGAGGGCATTGACATGGTATGGTACGTGTAAAGAAAACTTTAAGAGTAATCAAAAGACTAGAGCTTATCGGGTCAAATTGTCAAGCTTTGGTGAGTACAAGTCAGTCTTTATATGGGTATTGCCAGCTACCTCTTAAGTGGCTTATGAAATCAACGATATGGTGAGGAAGAACCCACTTAGGAAAGACTTATTTAAATAATAAATATTTCTGTAAACCGAGGGCTTGACGGTGTTTAATTAAGTGACATTACATCCTTGGAGATTTGGCTTTATTGGGCAAACATGTGAGGATCATAAATTTACATCCAGGTAGCATTTAAAACTATTGGTCAAAATCTAAATTGATCACAATAGAATGCGCACTCCAAAGTAGAGCATAAAAATCAAATGGTAAAAGGGAGTTAACGAGTTCGATCATTACGAAAGGACGAGTTGTGCTTTTCTTTTGGGTGATACAAGAACAAAGAATTTTATCTAATACAAGTAAGGATACCAGCCAAGAATATGGCATGTATGCTTATCTTAACATCCCATCTTTCAAGACCTTTAATTATGGCAATGTACTAACTTATTAAGATTGCAAGCAAAGCCATAGATCAATGAGAAGCGTGTGGCGAGTCTTGGGGTGGACGTTGGCTTCTAAATGCAATGATAAGGCTTCAAAAGGATTGCAGGTGTTACTTCTTCTCTTAACCAGGCCATAGTGAGGACCTACGACAAACAATATACCATAGCTAATGGATTGTTTGATCCTTAGCTTTGCCTGCTAAATATTAAAACATGGGCATGGAAATCTTCTTTGTTGTTTACAACTCATATAACACCAATAAGTTCGGAATTTGAGCTGTCGTAAAGCGGTATAGCTTAATGTTGTTTGGTAGTTTTAAAGTGTAAAATTTTCTCCCTCTTGATTCAATATATGAAGCCACTTATTACGAGAGTATAATGATGGTATGAATTGTTTATACAGAAAGTATGAAATATATGTTTAGAAAGCGATTTAAATCAGTCTGATTATCTGAGAGCTGCACATCAAAGCAGTGTTACTTTAGAAAAACAAGTGTCAGTGCATCTTTATCATTCCATATGAGGAAAAGATGCGGTTTGATGCATTTTTTGTTTACATTGAAGCCAAATCTTAGGATCAGTGCTTTGATGCGTGGCTAAACCCTTCCTTGATTTTCTTTCGCTTGGGCGGTGTTTAAACTTTTTAGAAAATCTTGTACATGTAAATATCCTTTGTGCAACACCATCTCATGACTATTCTGGCCAGTAATGTTCTTTTGTTTTTAAATTAATTAATGCTTATAATATTCCTTCTCTGAGGATATGACTTCGATTAACCATATGCAACTTCCCTTTGTTAGAGGCTTTGTCAAACTATTAACCATATGCAACTTTAATGAGAATGTGGTCCAACACTACTGTCACTATTAGAACTTGGAATCTTGGAGAATTGTATTGAATATCAATCATCATTTTGAAATGGTCGTGACACTTTGGTTTTCACAGAGCTTGATGTAAATTTGATTCTCCACGGAAGCGATATTGGGCTTCTTTAGTGATTGGTTTATTCAGTCGAGTTACCACTTATCTGGAATAGCTTCATAATAAGTATATTAAAGCCCTTGTCTCTTTTCTTGATCTGGAACTTAATGCAATTTTGCTTGCAACTCTTGTTGATTGCATTAAAAATGATTTATAAAATGATAATAATGATGTTTAAAATGAGCCTTATGATGGTCTACTTATACATTGATTGTTCTGAAGTGTTGAGGTATGTTTATAACACACTTGTGGCCTTTGTGTTGAAAGTACATTAATTAGAATTTTCTTTAGTTAAGCACTTTTTGTGGTGGAATGAAGTTTATTAGATATCTATATATACTTTGGTTGGGTGTTTATTTGTCCTTTGGGAAGTGCATTGGTGAGATTTCTTTATATTGCACCTTAAGTAGTCTAAAGTCTTTTGTGCGATTGTTTAATGAAAGATTTATGCTTATTGGCATTATATTTGAAATACCTACATGATCGAGAAACTTTATAGTTAATTAAATTACTAATTAGATCTACAAGAGATGATCTTGAGAGGGCTTGCCTGGGTGACTCTAGAACGCTTGGAGTGGTTAGACAAAGCTCTTCTAAAGTCACAAATCTAAGAGAGAAAAACTGATAATTATGTGGTTATCCGCTTTGGGCCATATGGAAAATCTTGTGGAAGAGTGTTTACCTACGTCTGAAAGTAGGTTGTACGCTCCTGAGAATAAAGATCACTACATGTGGTGGAAATGGTTCTATAGTAAGTTCTACGACCTTATCTTTTGAATGCTTCTTACATTAGAGATCATATTGAATATGGGATATAATTTGATGAATTTGGAGATTTAAGTTAGAAAATTTTCACATTCCCTAGGTCTAGCCTATTCAAGATGCCTAAGAGACATAATTCCTAGGAATGCAAGTACAGGAAAACTTCCTCTCCCTGGCCAGTGCGTTGGTGGGTACCCTCACTCTCCTCAGAACTTGATAATTCAGGTGGAGGATATTAGGATACCTCAAGCCCTAGCTCTAGGATCAAGTTTGCCTAGGTGGTCCCAAGGATAGAACCTTGTAGGATCGATTTTGACCTATGAGTAAAACTCTTGTGATCTTTCCTCACCTTGTCCGGTATAGGAACATCATTGGTTGCTAAAATTCCATCCCAGGAACTTTGGGTTGGAGTCCACTTGGCCAGGTGTGGTGTCCCATTTGGTGTCAAGGCGTTTCATGAGGTTCATTTGGGAATCCAGGTTCCCAAAGGATTTTAGGATTGAGAAATTCTTCTCTGAAATCTTCTTCTTCTACTCTCAGCCCCTTGATCCCCCTCCTTTCTCCCTAGAAGATAAATTCACTTGCTTAGAAGGAAAGCAAGTCCCACTCTTTATTTGTATATCTGCCAGAGGAAAGGTTTGAAGGTCACTTCCTACCTATTCAACGACCTATACTCTACAAGTGGCCTAAACCCCACGAGGACTCCACCATCTGTTAGAGTGCATTGAAGAGCACAGAGCCTTAATTCAATGGTGACAATGGGCTGGCCTCTTCGTTTCCCTTGTCTGAGTTGCCCTCTTAGGAACCCCTTTTAGGTCTTTTTCCCTAGTTTGAGAGTGGTAACAAGTTATTACAAGTTCCAGAACTGTGAACAACTCTTTGAAGTATCACCACTTTTGCCATATTACGGCTCCAAGATGAGAAGTCCCGGGAGGCTATGGGCACCTTCTTCTCTCGAATCAATCCTCTACAATATAGTAAACTAGGCTAATTAGTTGTGCTTACTTGACTATTACTTTAGTCCTTAGTATACATCCTTGAGCCTATTTCCCCTATACCAATTTTGTTGTCTTCACGAACAAAAAGTCGGGGGCTCTTCTTTGTGATAACCTAACAACCCTCAAACTATACTTGGACTACCATCAATCTACCCAACCACAATAAATTCTTTTTTCTTGATCTAGGGCTAATATTGTCTTCATCTAGGGCTCTTCAATCTGCCACTAACAAGATTTTGAGTCTCTCAAGATCATTGTTCTTGTGTATTGACAATTTGATCTTTGTTTGTCCAATCTACGGGCTCCATCTGAACTTCCCCTCCTCTTCTCCATACTTCTAACAATCTATAGATAGTGGCCCCGGGGTCACAAATCAGCCACTAACGAGTCCATTTACTAATTTTTTATAGAGTTTCTTGAGATATTTGTCTAAAACTCTATAGAGAGAGAGAGAGGGAGCACCCAATCAACTCTCTGCAGCCATAATCATTTCTTCTGGCACATCTCTTACGCATGTCAAATCACCTTAGTTCCACCCTCCTTTGGATCTATTGTCTCCACACATAGATACGCAAACCATCTTCCCGATCTGTGGTCTTTATTGAGAAATATTTCGCCTCTAAGGGTCACAACCTCAAATCTTCTTCTATCTTCATTTTTCATAGTCTTAGGGGCATATGAACTAAACATACTAGGAAGCTGTCCTAATTAGGGCATGTACTTATGTACTTATAATCGTTCTTGAAATGACCCTATCACACCCTTAAGAAAACCACGACTCTTCTCATAGAACTCGACCTAGCTCATATGGATCCATGATTAAGGCATTTCTTAGGCTGAATCTTGACATGAACTTCTGAATCATTTATTAGAGCCCCTCAAACTGATTAAATCGATCAATATTACACGTGTGGGCTTACATTATGGCTTAAATTACAGTGCAAGCCCTCCTCCATTTTATGTTGGTCTTTATCCGCAGACCTTGCGGCCTACTAACCACCACAAGGCAAGATGGTATCAACCCTATCTTCTATTTCATGTGAAAAATCTAACCAACGGGATTCGATCGATCTTGTAATGTGCTAAAACAAGATATTGGATATTCCTACAATTGTATTGGAAACAACACAGTGCCACAATCACTAAGTAAGAGAAACAAGTTATCAATCGCACAACACAAGATGTGTCAAAGAATGCTTGTAAAACCCCTCTCTCTCTTTTGTATTAAGTCAAAGATAGTAGAAACAATACAATGTGACTCTCTTGAATTCTCGACCTACGCGATTGTCTCTACTGCTAATTTAGGAAAAATCGGTCTAATATTGTGATTCTCGACTGCCTTGCTCACGCAGTTCCTGTGGAATTATCCATATTAATGGAAAATCAATATTCCTTGATTGCACAATCCATCATAGCATCAACCAGCTTTATAATTGCACACAAGGAAATTTTCCTAAATAAAATTGATAGTTATGTTCCTACAATAGTTTTAGTATTCACAGTAAGGATGAAGGGTCTTTTACTATTTAAAATAAAGATAAAATCCTAAACAACCAACCCTAACAGGAGATGTAGCTTTAAGAGTTTATGAGCCAGGTTGAGTTGGTTGTTATTAATTAGGAGTTGTAACTTGGTTATATGATCTTGTTTAGCGCACATGATACCTCGTTAGAAAGATATCTACGGGAGACCCTGTTGCTAATGCGATTTCTAAAATAACAAGCCTTCTTGCCCAAAAAACGTGGTTTGAAGGCCTCAAATGAACTCAGGAGTTCGGGACGGCAGCAAAATGATAAGCTATTTTCCCAAATTAGAAACTGAAAAGCCCCGAAGAGACAATGGCGAGGCCCAAGTGGAATAAGCGAATGGCCACCAATATCCACCTCGATCACCTTAAGTATTAAATTGCATTACTCAATCATCATGACTTAGTTAAGCGACACAGTTATTACAGGTGAAATTAAATTTATTGTCAGTTATTTAAAGGGAAAAATAAATTAGATACTCACATTCCACTCCTCTGGTACATCAAAATTCCTCGCGAGTGTGGGTACATTTTTTTGTCCTTTCTAGTTTAATTTCTTTTCTTATTTACAAATTTCAATACTCCCTCTCAACGAAAAGAATTCAATCTATCCATGGTACCTTTGGAATGTTACGCATGCTACACTTCTCTATAGTATTTGTTTGCATAAATCCTTGGGCTGACCAACCTCATTCAACTTACTAGATATAATGCATCATCATGAATGTTCCCTGCAGCCAGCTTACTGCTAACTCTTTTACATCTGTCACGGATTCTATAACCTCGGCACTCTGCATCCATGCCCTTTTAACTATTGCTAACTCTGTTGTAGTCAGTGGCCACAAGCCATCTGGTAGTTTCATCTTGCGACATCGACTACATCAATCTAGCCGATCCTTCCCTACTAGTATTGTCTTGTGGCTCCTCATGGCAGGTTGATCAAGACCTGTCCTCTCAGTGGACCTTGCCCAAATTTCTTATCGGATTATGTCTACACATCACCCCACCATCTTACACCTTAGTGTGGTACCTCCCTCTTCCCACCTGGCTCCGGAAATTTCCCCCTCATGGAGTCTCGCCGAGTGGGTTGCCTTCCCCTCGAGTCTCTCCTACTGCTTCTCAGTGTCCAATAAGCGACCTCTCTCCACAACCTTTTGAGGCTAGCTATAAAATTCCGTGTTGAAAGTGCATTGTGTCCATACTATTACCAGTCCTCTGCTTGCCTTTCTCATCAAAAACACGTGCATCTGGTACTCAAATTCCTACATAGGGTTCTTGACTACTTGCAGTGTAATTGTCCAAAACCATTACAAGGTTTTAAAAGAGTTGATTTCGTCGATGATATCTCCCTCATCCCAGTTAAGTTAATAGATTTTTTCTATTTGATAGATTTTAGCAGGAATCCAAATAATCTTTTTTTTTGAAATTTTCAAATATTGAAATATTCTATACAAACTATTTGCCAAAAATTAAAACTCGTCGATGTAGAAAATCTAACGATTCAATCTAATCTGCAATATAACAAACAAGATATTGAATCCTTCCTAATTCTGGAGAGCTCAAAACAAATTAGCACAATCACATATATTAAGAAATAAATTATCAATGCACAACAACATGATGTATTTGGAAAGAAAGCGCTCAAAAGCCTCTTATCTCTATTGTGTACTATTAAGTCAAGGAATCATGAAGCAAATACATGTGCTTAATCTCTGCTGAGATTCTCAACACTAAATCAATTGCTCTCTGTTCGAATATGAGCAAACTTGATCTGTGCCAGCGGTCTGATCCTTACTTAGCTTTGCCTTGCCCATATTGATTCTAGGTAATTAACTCATTAATTAGGAAAAATCGGTCTTCTTGATTCGCAATCCATGTGAATCTAAATGACTTTATAATTCACACAGAAAATTTTCTCTGAATACAATTGATAGTTATGTTCCTTTAACCTCTGTCTCAATTGGGTATTCCTCAGAAAGCGACATGCATACAACTATTAATATAGATACCCAGTTATATGATTGATGTCATTGTGAATTAATCTAGTTTAATTCCTTGGACCTCCTCACTAACTCATAGCTAGGTTAGAACCAGTTGTACGTTATTAAATTAATTGCTTACCACTATTACGTGTATTGGTTAAAAAATATTAAGAATCCCTCTGAATTACCTCATCATTGGGCTATCAAGTACTTGAATTTCTTGAGCTAACTGGGGTCATGTGGATCATTCAAATGACCTGATTGTTGGGATAAAATTCTGATTTATTGTCCAATTGTTAAAGGAAAAAATAAATTAGACGCCCCACATTCCTCACTCCTGGTGCATCAAATTCCTCACCGGTGTGGGTGCATTTTTTGTCCTTTACGGATTTTCCAATCTCTTTGTTTCTTGTTTAAAATTTCAACATTTCAGAATTTGATAAAGACACTTCACACAAAGACACCATTGAAATCACATGCCCCGATTCTCATGAGAAACCTCTCTTAGCTCAATACGCAGAAAGACTAGCAATATGTATCCTACTTCCCTGATGACAAATATGAGTATGCAACATTCTTACGAACACTCACATGATAAGTCTTTCTCTTCAGGAGGATGAGTCATGACCTCCCTTTATAACCCTTACTCGCCCTGCATGCTCGACCTACTTTAGGACTACATCTCTCTTCACCCCTGATGTATGAGATAGTGGGAATACATGTCAAACATCTTAATATGTACGAAGTGATAAGGCATGCCAAGATGTGCAAGGGTGTCAATGTGTCGGGGAATGTCAAGACAACAAAAGGGAGAAAAAGTTTAACTACAACGAAATGAACACAAGAGGGTTAATGAGTCATCAATTTACTTTTCCAGAGGGCATGCTAGGCACACCAACACTAGTGACAATAGGTGCCAAGTGTAAAGTATTAGTGCATTCTAGTGCAGTATTTTAGCCTATATTGCTTCTCTCTAATTTCCAACAATGTGATAATCACAAATAAATTTAATATTAAACTGTGCCAAATCCTTACCAAGGCATCTCAGCGTATTCCCTTTAGCTTTCGTTTTCCAAAGGTGTTATTACGAGCGCGATATGTGTTAGGGACTAGTGTATCGTATTGTAGAAGTGGAAGGGGAATGTGAAGAGTGCTAAGGTGTGCTAAGGAAGTGATAATGCATGTTAATGAGTGTTAAGGATTACTAGGAAAAAACATTAAGGGAGCACTAGTAAATTCATAAAGTTAATGAATATGAGAACGTGTACAAGTAGTGTTAATGAGTGTTAGTTGTCATGCCCGAGAATTGACAAGTGTCCCTAACATTGTTAAAAGAGGCATGCTATAGGGAATATCAAGGCATGTCAAGAATTAAAGTATGCAGGAGTTCCGAGTGTGCTAATTATATCATGTGCCCGATTAATAGTGCCCAGTACTGACCATAGGTGCTAAGGATGTGGTGCGAGTGCCCAGGGGTAGCATATCAATATATGTCAAGGCAACAAAAGGAAGAACCCGATAAGAGGGTTAATAAGTCGGGGACTTTATCTTTTTGAAAAAGGGGGCATGCTAAGGCACATATGTATGTCCCAATACCTTGCCAGAAGTGGCATTTTATGTGCAGTGTAAATATGTGTCAAGCCACGACAACAAGTGTTCAGGGGCAGCTGCCTGGGGACTATGCGGCATGCCAACACATATTAGAAAGAGTTCAATGCTGGCACACTAGTGCATGCCACCATGTGTGGGCGTGAGTATCATGCAGATGTTCTAAATCTGAAATATGTTCCAATACATGTGGGAGTCTTTTAGAAATGTAGTATGTGCAAACATTAATTTAAGGTGTGTTACTAGATTGGTGAGATGATTGATTTTTCTATTATTAGGTGTAAAGCTTGATTATGTATTAAATAATATATTTCCTACAATAAGTGGAACTTTATCTAAAGGAATTTGCTAGATATCAGCAATATATGAATCCTTGTGTTTGACTCCATAAGTATTAAATCTCTATTGAAGCTAGATTTATTACTTGAGGGAAATGATACACACTAATTAACTAAAAAATTGGTGACCCTATTACTATGGTTGGACATAACCAAAAAATATCACAATAATGGTATTAAATCGTTAAATTTTGACAAAAATATATTAACGACACATAGCGTCATCAAAAACTCATTGGAATGGTAGTCAGTGATGTGAGCATTACAAAAATAAATCACCAAAAACCAAAAAGAGTAATGGTGAAGGTCATTGAGATTCGTACTAGTGTCTGCAAAGAGAATTAGTGATGGGCCTTCATGACCCTCACAAGAAAATGTCGTCAAAATGTCTTGGTGATGGACCATAAAATTATATCACTATATACATACAGTGACTAATTTTCCAATAAATCCAAATGGTAATGGACACACAGTAAATCTCAGTAACAAAAGAGCATTGGTCATCAAAGTTCATCCTGAGAGAATTGTGCCAAGGAAATTAGTGATGGGCCTTTAGCAGCCTCTTAGAAGTATCATTGAAAATGTCTTTGATGACGGATATAAAGGACCATCTCATATGCATACAGATGACGGTTTTAAGAGGCAAGTCACCATATGTGACATTAGTGGCGGACCTTAAAGTCAAAGTCATAAGCATGACCCTCACCAATGTGCTTTTTCTTATAAATGGGAATATCTTGCTTCACAATTTTAGGATTGAGAAATATTGCAACCTAGAAAGAATGACAAATGTAAGCATGGTATTCTCCAAACATGTGGATGTATCAAATTACTTTTGCATTTTTATTCTCACAAAATTTTGCTGTTTTGTTAGCATTAATTTAACGATATCATCCCATAAAATACAGTGATTAACATATTTTAATTTTATATTTTGATGCTAATATTTTTGGATCTCTCTTTTAATACCTTTTTGTTTTAAATTATTTTTCAAAGTCCTTAATATTAGCTTTAGGAACATGTTTTGTTAAGTATAATGTTTTCCTTTAATGTATACTTTGATCTTAGTTTCTAAAAATGAAAATCATAGTGATTTTTCAATATGTCATATTCAGTATATATTACATTTATAAAAGATGACTTAGCATCCATTGATAGAAATTAATTTCTTGAAACAAAAAAATTCCAACATTTTGATTTAACATAATCTTGAGATTGAACAAAGGTTCCTTTAATTCGGTACCTCAACTTCCTTTCTACATTTCAAACCAATCTTTTTGCTTTCTATGACAATATAATCAACTCATTTCCAAAAGAGACATTTTGGAACCAATCCCATTCTCTTTTTCGATTGGTTTGAGCACAAATTCTATATCTATTTCATTCTATAGTCTAAATTATTTTCTTTATAACACCTAATCCAATTCTTAACTTAGATTCACTAGCTTACGTAAAGTTCTTGGATTTATTTTATAGCAAAAGAAATTTTTTTCTTGTTTTGGTGTACTTACCAATATTTCTAGTGTATATTCTTGTATCCTCATCACCAGTATCTCATTTTATGGATGATAATTTGGACCAAATCAGAAGGTGTCTTCCAGATGTTGAATTCCTATTTCTTCTTGATCTTTATTTTCTTCTTCATTTTCACATTCTGTAGATTGTCTCCTCTATACTTCATTTTATTTTTACTTTTTATTTTAAATTACTACTTCATCTCTTACATTAATATTTTCTTATTAACATTTCACAATATTTACTTTTAGCATATGTCTATTCTTATTATCTTGCATAGCTAAGAAATCCTTTATCTATTCTATTAATTTATTTTTCCTAAATTATATTCATTTATATTTATATAGCAGCTTTCTCTTAAATATTTAATTATTCGATTGTAGTTGATCACCTTTCCACAATTTATAGGTGTCTTTTTTGTTAACTCTAATTTTTTCTCTAGTCAAAATGTAAATTTTTGTGTTAATTTCTTATCTAAAAAAAATTTCTAGTAATTTATTTCCATTCAATATTAATTCAATACATTCCCTATAGAAATGTTTCTTCTTTCTAAATTCACATTGTTGTGGAGTCCTTTTTAAAAAATTGTCTCTTGATTTCACATAGTTGTCACAAATTCATCAATTCTTTATATGTAAATCACCTCTTGTTTGATCCAATCACTTTATTTTAAATCAATATCATTTTCAAATGAGTGTTTGAGCTTCAAAACTTCTCAATGCTTCATATTTTTGCTTTAGGGAAATATAATCCATGCCATTCTTATGTAATCATCAATAAAGTACTGATAACTATCACCTTTTAAGTTTGTCATTTATAGCACAAAGTATATATAAAGTTTAATAGCTTTAAGTTGAGTACTCCTTTGTTTTAAATCACCTCTTATGCTTGTGTGTTGATCATTGATGAAAATGGTGTTTGCAGATTTTAAATATCGTTGCAATATATCTTGTGTTTGTTTTCTTATTAATCAATAACTAGTTAATAAAACTTTATATAATGCAGCTCGCTTCTATGCCATAACTAGCTACAGTATACACACATACATACAATATTTCCTCCTTGATTAATAAGACATATACATTATTACAGAGTTATATTTGCATTTTCCATAAATGCTGAAGGAATTCTTTCCTTGCCTGCTGATCCATAATGAAATGTAAGGTTTTATTCTTGATCAAACATTTGACTAACTGATTACAGCATTTTTTTTAACCCTTCAACATATAATACAATTTTGTTTTAATATTTTTAGCTCTATCAGACTAACGATACCATTTCAAACTATGTACGGAAAATTAACCCTAAAATGTTAAGCCTCCCTTTTCTTCCTTTAGAGTAGTATCTGGTTTGTGATCCCTTGTCCATGTTTTGAACATTACTATAAATACATTGGTGATTTTTTGACCATATAGTGCAATTCCACATTCTTCCTTCTTATGTCCTTCTTGCTTCCTTTTACTTTTCAATTTCAAATTAAAAAACCAAAATCAATTTCAGCAATGTCCATGGCTAGCCTAAAACTTACCCATATCTCATGGTCCCTATGGGTAGTTGATAGCATGAGACCATGAGAGATCCTCTCTCAGAGTGAGGGCTACTGTCTTTAGTACCCTACAAATGGTTGCATGATTACCTTTGTGCATTTTTCTTTTAGCCCTAAAGGAGGATTTAGAATGCTAACACCTTGTCAATTGAAGTGTTCATCTATTTTTGCATATACTCCTCAAAATTGAATTTTGATAGATTTAGTGGGAATGAAAACTAACTTCTCATGAAAGGTTCCAGTTCAATTCATTCTTTGTAAAACTCACTCGTGAGCTAGGATTTGTTCAAGTAGATAGTGGACATAAAAATTTGGTGTATGTTTGGCTTGTAAAAGTTGTTTTGGCATATTGTATACAAATTAAGATCTGGGAGAGATGTGTCCCTAAGTGAATGTGCCTCTAGAGAACAACTAAGTTATATCAAATAATAACTCTCCCAAATTATTATCTGAATTCTTACACTCATATAATCTACAGCACCATTCTATAAGATCTTTGATGAAATTTTCTCAAAGATTTGGTTGTATAAAAACTGCACCTCAAATCTCTGGCATAATTTTGCATTCTCCCTGCAGGACTTAAGGATTTCTTATTCAGTTTTCCAGTCACCAGAACTAATATTCAAATATCCTTGCAGTTATACCATCTGTAATAGAGTATGCATGCTGCACAGATGGTAGAGTACAGCAATCTCATTTCTTATTTCATATTAAGAGGACAGTTTCTTGACTATCTATATCTGGCAGATCCAGCTAAATAAAATTCTACTAAAAAGTCTGAGGAGATAATATTCCACTTTATGATATGGACTATTAATCACCCATCTACACTTCTATATTCAATTTTGCAGAATTAACTTTTGCATGAAACCCATCATATTTGATATAGTTATGAGGCATAGAAAGTTATCAATATGACCTATGTGTTTGATAGAATAGGAACATTTTGACTCTATGTATTTCCATTTCCTCATAGTACTAGTTCTGAAATTTCACTTTGAAGTAGCTTACATCAGTGGTGGAGAGTATTAATGTTAGAAATGGTGAAAAAAATGTGTTTTATGTATGTGCCCTCTGATGTAAATTCTTGAAAATGAGACAATGGTGGTTTGTTCGTCCCCCTGGTCTTAACATGAAAACTGTTCAAAATATGGTGATGGAGGGCATGGTGGGAAGGCTGGGAGCACAAGGTTATATAAAAAGTGAGAAAAAGTGGCTTTTCTAGCCATAGAAGTCTTGCTGATAAGTAAGTGAGAGGTTGCAGGTGGGATCTGCACCAGTGGAAAAGGCTTGACTGGTTACCCCACTAATTATTTAAATTAGATGGGAGAAGCACGTTCACTAATGTGGTCAACAATTGAAGGAGATCATGTTAGATATACCAAAATTAAGTTCCTCTATTAATGCTTAAAATATTACACTAATTTAGGTGGAAAAATACCATAATTCAACTTTACACAGGTGCAAGGATCGAAGTATGAGGAAATCATTAAAAAAGGATTTATTTGCTGTTGAGCCCAAGATGTCCTTTCCTTTCACCAAATTTCACTTCATTCCTTTGTCCCTTATCAATTACAGGCTTAAATGATCCATTAGGATTAATTAAAGACACTTTAGGAATGTATACAATATTGACTGCTGATTGCCTGGTTTGTTGTTGTAATAATTTTAGCTGAACTCATTCTGATACGACCATTACGTGGCAGATGGCATCATTATAGCTATCTTCTATATTTCCTTTGGGGTTATGAGTGTCACTTGGAAAAAAGCATGTGGTTGAGTTCAGGCTTCCATACCACCTTCAGACTATGCATCCTCTGCAAGTCGGGTAAAACCTCAAGTGATTCCATGCCCCGTGGAAGAGATCCATGGCAGTTCACACAGACGAGGACTCTGAGATGTCTCAAATAGAATCTGAAACTTCACAAGGTTCTAATTTTATTTAGAAATTAAATACACTTATCCTATTTCATCTCAGGGGTAGTTATGTATTTATTTTATAGAGAATGACTCGGAGGTAGAAGACAGTTAATAAATTGATGCTGTTACAGATTTCAAGAAGTGTAATATCTATTTAGAAGGAATTTCCTTTAACTGAGACATTCACTTCATTGTGATCTAAAGGAAATATTGAGAGATTTGTATTCTTCATCCGGTGGTAGGGCCCCCTCTTTGAGAAACTCTGTGTATTATTTGAGATAGTAATTTTAGCCTTGTTTCATAATTTAAATAGTTTAAGACTTCTGTTTTTTATATCACGACATCCCGTCTTCTGCTTGGTCTTGCTCCTATAATTGTTCTAAATATCTTCTTTGATAGTGAACACCATTGTTTGGTGTATTTCAAGGTCTAGTTACGTTTTTACGAACTTCATATTTTGTATCACTGACATCTCAAATGTTCTGACGATCCTGCTCATGATTTGCACAAAAATATCACTAACCCGAATAGAGATAAGTGCAATGTTTGGTGATTAATTGTTTAGTTTAATTGTAAAACTACAGGAAGTTAATGGCACTCTAGTTCAATTCATTCACCATAATTTCAGTTTGATTGATTGCATTGATGATTAAACATTATGACTGGTTTCATTGATTGATTTGTATCACTGGTTATTTCCATTAGGCTTCAGGCCTTCATTCTTTACAAAACTACTCTTGTTGTCCATCTCTTCCAGCATCCTCATGTGAATGAAGATTAGTGATATCAGTTCAGAGCCTTAGAAGCCCTGTTCATAACAATCTCTTATATTTCTAATCGCCTTTTTAAACTATTCCAAAATATTTTAACTTTCCAAATGAGGCTTGTGTCATTCGACAATTTGGTTGCAGAATGAGTTAATTTGGTCATCCACTTGAATTAAATTTCAAGGCCCCATTGCATCCACCTCACTATATTGGGACTATCTTTTTAGAATGTGTTCCAACAATTTCTAGCCATAGATGAGATTTTCTCATGAAAATGTTTCTTAAAATTGTTGTTTGTAGAAGAACCTGTTGCATTAAATTATCCTTTCTCAGTTATTCAACATATTTCTAATGAATATGAATGGATGAGTTCATGTTATGAGTTATTAAATTGTATTGTAAGTTATTCACTATTTATTCAAAGTTTGCATTTGACCTCTAGTGACACTTTTGGTTTAAAATAGGTTTCTCTATTTTAATGACAAAAATTCTGTTACGGCATGATTCTTTCTCTTGAATAAAAATACAAAACCAAAAACATTTGGAAAAACACTAAACACAATGTATTGAAAGCAGATACCTAGAACATATGATGCTTCACTTCCAGCAGTTTACTACTTCATTGACAATTATGACATCAATTTCAGACACTAAGTTGACGGAACCATTTTGGCACCGTTAGAGTGTAACTAGGTGGCCTTGTTTCTTATCCATTAAATGTGCATGAAAGACTCAGGGTAGATTCTGCAAAAATGAAGCTTGATTTCTAGAACACCACTTGTTTCCTGAGATAAAGGCCTCCACTCAAACCCACATTCCATCCTTTACCAGTCCTAAATTAGAGGCTTAGATCAAAATATTGTTAGAAAGATTTTCTTCATATTTTAAAACTGTCTTAGATGAAGATTCTAGGACCCTGTTAGGGACATAAACTTTTCAACTTCTCTGAAGAATCAACTATGGCGGAAGAAGGGGAGGAGGGTGCAATGGAGAGCACCTTTGTTGGAGGGTGAGAGTGAAGTGGGAGAGAGAGGAGGGTAGGTGAAGGAGAAGGAGGTGAAGGTAAAAATGAGGTAGAGGGAAGAGGTAGAGAGAAAATGGGGAAGCTCTTTTGGTTTCTCTAGTAGATGAAGAAACCCGATACAATTATGAAAGCAATTTCACCCCTCTCTGTCCTTAAACTTTTATGGACTCATGAAGATCTGTGACCTATTTTAATTTGTGAAGTCCTAGAACTATGACTACTACAGATATAAAAGCAAACTATTTCCTTTAACAAAAGACGGCATTAGTAAAATGAATTATTATGGTTTGATCAAAAATTATATTAGACATGGAAGACATGAAACAAACCATTTTTAGAGAGGTATTTATGATTCATATTGCAGTCAACCATAGGAAGGAAGTATTTAAAATGTTTTAAAGAGAGGATGAAAATTTGGAAGATTTGTTGGAAGGTTTAACTATAATATCAGGAAAAAATAGAAAACTTGAATCAAGACACTTGAAACTCTATATTGAAGACAATTGGGAATTGAATGGTTCAGTCTCATAACACTTGTTGGAGAAAAGAGATATGTCTGACTCCCATTACTAACAAAATGTGAATGCATGTCAACACTCAAGAGGAAATCTGCAGAGTGTAAAGATGAGGGACTTCTTTGCTCTTGCAGGCGAAGATAGTCCCTTGCAGAATGATAAAGTGAAGTGGAAACAGTTTCTGTTGGTGATTAAATCCCAGTATTTCAGGGTCTTGAGTGAAAAAATGAACTGCCCATAGGTTGCAAACAAGCAAAGGCGAAATAGGTCCCTAGCAATCTTGCGTCTAAAGATGAAAGAAGCATGCCTTGAGAAATTTATTTACAGATACGAAAAATAGTAGAGCTGTGTAATTCGTGCAGAAAAACATGAGATGAAGTTGTTATTACTTCTGAATGTTGGGTGCTTTGTCTTTCAAGGAAAATCCCTCTGATTCAGAATCTCTAGTTTTATATGGGGAGAGCCATAATAGGGACCTCAAGCACAGGTTCCCTGATCCATTGCACAATCAACCCACTGCACAGTTGAATTTATTCATGATAGCATAGCTTCATTCCAAAATCAATCTCAAACTTGGGCACAGGAAGCTAAATCCCTGGAAGATATATCAGTCATTATAATCTCCATCCAACTGTCTTATCCACCCTGTCCCCATTTCCCTCCTCAGCAAATCCTCAACAGGAGATCTGTAAATCCACAACATCAAAGTTACCGCTTCATTTGTTTCCTCTAGGAAAAAAATGGATTCACCTTGCTTATATAAACCCAGCAATAAAATCATAGACACAACACTATACATGCTACTGGAAAGTAGCAGTTTCCAACTTGTTTTGATTACTCCTTTAGACCTTAATGATGTTCAACTTAGGTCTGGAAGAATACTTGAAAAGAAGAAGCCTTCTGTAATCATACAAGAGCAAAACAACTCTGAGGAAGATTCTCTACGGGTAAATAAAAGTCTTAAAGAGAAAACATCTTTTCACGACCCAAATATTGAAAAATCAAAACAAAAAGAACCAATAATTTCAACTCCTATATTAGAGTAGCCATCAACATTCACCTCTACACCGCCCTTTCCAGAAAGATTACAAATTGATAAGGGTGTGGAAAAACAAATTATGGTGCCTAATTATGATTTCCTAGATGAGCTAAGGAATGTTTGTATTAAGATCCCATTATTACAAGCTATCAAGGAAATTCCAATTTTAGCAAAAACAATAAAGGAGTTGAGCATGAAAAAAATAGGAAAAAGAATAAGGGAGACAAAGAAAATTCAACTAGCAGGAAAAATAGCAGATATCATGATGGGTAAGATTTCAATTCCAAAGTATCTAGACCCAAGAAATCCAGTTGTTAAAATACACATCAATGGAACTGAGATCCAAAACACACTTATTGATTTAGGAGCAGTAATCAATATCATGAGTAGACAAATCATGGATAAACTAAAACTTCCTAATATTATTTTTACACCCACATTATTACAATTAGCAGACAGATCTGTGATCAAACCTGATGGGGTAATAGAAGACATTCCAGTGCCCCTAGATTCTTGGGAGTATCCTGTGGATTTTATGATCCTAACTCCTAAGAATAATCTAGGAGGGCATCCTATTATATTAGGAAGACCTTGGTTAGCTACAGCTGATGCTTTCATTAGTTGTAGATCCGATGATATGTACATCTCTGATGGTAGTTCAACCAAGAAATTTACCTTGTATCCTCCAGCAAAAACAATTACAGAATTAGATGATACTCAATTGATAGAGGATGAAGAAGACTTACAACCTCTCTTCACAATTTCAGAAATTAGTGAAGATAGCCAGATTCTAAATACCTTAGAAAATTTTGAATCCTCTTTGGAATACAAACATGAACAATTTCAAGAAGAATCCAACATTGAGTTTTTATCATCAAGACATATGTCTCTTTACTCCATGGATAAATTTGGCAGCTCTACAATTGAGATATTTCCAGGTAAAACTTTAAACATAAACAAGAACCTAGAGAAATCTCAACAAGAAAAGCTAGTCAAAATATTACAGAGACATTCTTCTACATATGCATGGGAGTACATTGATATGAAAGGGATAAGCCCTAAGACTTGCACTCATCACATATACATAGAGGAAAATTGTAAACCAATCAGACAACCTCAGAGACGGATGAATCCAAACCTTAGGGAGATTGTTAAAGAAGAATTGCAGAAATTGTTAAATGTCAACTTTATCTATCCCATTTCAGATAGTCAGTGGGTTTCTCCTTTGGTAATTGTGCCAAAGAAAAATGGTAAATGGAGGGTATGTATTGACTACCGGGAATTAAACAAAGCTACTCTTAAAGATCATTTTCCCTTACCTTTCATAGATCGGGTGTTAGATACATTAGCTGGCAAAAAGTACTTTTCATTTCTAGATGGGTTTAGTGGTTATAACCAAATTCAAGTAGCACTTGAAGATCAAGACAAAACCACATTTACCTGTCCTTGGGGTACCTATGCTTACCGAGTATTGCCATTTGGATTATGCAATGCACCTGCAACATTTCAAAGGGCAGTACTAGGAATATTTTTAGATCTAATACATGATTGTGTAGAGGTATATATGGATGATTTCACAGTTTATGGAAACACATTTGAAGAAGCCTTAGCAAACTTGGAAAAAGTTTTAAAGAGATGTAAAGAAGAAAATCTTTCACTAAGTCATGAGAAGTGTTTTATGATGTTTATTGAAGGAATTGTTTTAGGGCATCACATTTCAGGGGATGGGATTAGAGTTGATGAGTCAAAAGTTGAATTCATCTCTAACTTGTCTGTTCCAAGTTGTCAAAAAGATGTTAGGAGTTTTCTAGGATTTACAGGATATTATCGAAGGTTTATAGAAAACTTCACCAAGATATCATCTCCACTTTTCAAATTACTTACCAAAGACTGTGAATTCAAGTGGAATCCCGATTGCCAGTTAGCCTTTGAGACCCTGAAAACAAAAATCTCTGAAGCACCTATTTTAAGGGGACCTAACTGGAAGTTACCTTTTCATATTTCAACAGATGCCTCAGATACAACTTTAGGAGCAATATTGGGACAAAAAGACCTGATTCCTTATGCCATCTACTATACCAGTAAAAATTTGACTCCTTCAGAGTTAAACTATACTGTAACTGAAAAAGAGTTTTTAGCTATTGTTCATGCCATAAAAAAATTCAGACACTATATAACAGGCTATGAAACTTTTGTTCACACATATCACTCTACAATTAGATATCTAATGAACAAATCAATTACTAATGGCAGAGTCATAAGATGGTTATTTCTTTTACAAGAATTCAACATCACCATTCTAGATAGGCCTGGGAAACAAAATACAGTAGCTGATTTCCTATCTAGACTCCAAAACATTAAATACAATACTCCAGTTGAAGATCAATTCCCTGATGAATATCTTTTTTCAATTTCTACTCAAACTCCTTGGTTTGCTGACATTGCTAATTATTTAGTTTCAGGGAAATTTCCTTCAATAATGAATGCAAGAGACAAAAGAAAGATCATTTATGAAAGTGAAAAATATTCATGGGTTGCTAATGAGTTATACAAAACAGGTCCAGATTTTATCATTAGAAGATGTGTTCGGGAAGACGAGATGCCTGAGATCATCAAGGCATGTCATGATGAACCTTGTGGCGGACACTTTGTTGATAAGAGGACAACTTATAAGGTCCTTCATTTAGGATATTATTGGTCATCCCTTTTTAAAGATGCTAAAGAGTATGTCAAAAGGTGTGACAGTTACCAAAGGGTAGGGAAACCTTCTCCTTCAGGTGAGATGCCATTGCAGCCTTAGGTACATATTGAACCTTTTGAAAAATGGGCTTTAGATTTTGTAGGACTTATTAGTCCTCCATCAAGACAAAAGAAATATATATTAGTTTGCACTGATTATGTTACCAAATGGGTAGAGGCCAAGCCATTACTTTCTGCTACTGAAGCATCTGTAGTTAATTTTCTTTTTGAGGATATTTTTACTCGTCTTGGTGTCCCAAGAGAAATTGTTACAGATCAAGGAGCTCAATTCACATCAAGGCTAGTGGAACAAATGGTGGAGAGGTACAAAATCAGACACAGAAAATCTACTCCCTATCATCCACAAGCAAATGGCCAAGTGGAATCTACTAATAAGGTCATTGAAGGGATCCCAACAAAGACTGTTCATTTACATAGAAGAGATTAGGCAGACAGGCTTCCTGAAGCCTTGTGGGCCTATAGAACTACATGGAGAAGCACAACAGGTCATACCCCTTATGAACTTGTTTATGGAAAACAAGTCTTGTTTCCCATAGAGTTTCAGATTCAAACTTTTAAAATGGTAGTCCAGCTAGGACTTGATCTAACAGAAGCACAAAAGCATAGATTGAAGCAGATTAATGAATTGGATAAGATCAGACAGGATGCAGTCCAGAGAACAAATATATTCCAACAGTAAAGGACTAGATGGCATGATAATTACATTAAGGAAAAGAAATTCAAAGAAGGTGACTGGGCCCTCTTGTTTGATTCAAAGTTCAAATATTTTCAAGGTAAATTCCAAACACATTGGCTTGGACCATATGAAATTGTGAAATTTTTTGACAATGGAGCAATAAAAATCAGGACAATAGATGAAGATAAGGTCACTTTTCTTGTAAATGGTCATATATTGAAACTGTATCATAAGCCACTTTCAAGAGAAGAATTTGTCAATAGATTCCAAGAGAACAATGATGTGAAGTTAATGAAGAAGAATCCTTCTTCTTCATCAACTTAATTGTATTTTCTGAAATCAGATGCTAAAAAAAAAAAAAAAGTGTAAACATGAAAACTAATCATTGATTGGCATGTTTATACAGAAAAGATAAGGTGAAAATCAGAATCCTTCTGACACTTTAGCTTTTCAAAAATTTTCTTTTCCTGCAAACAAGTATCATAAAATCATAAGTGCAGGCTCACTTTACATATCACATTCTACTTATGATCCATTTCATTCCACCATATCTCACTTCATCCATATTTCATTCACTCCATTCATCCATACTTCATTCACTCCATTTCATAATCCATCTCATTTCATTTTAGATTTTCAAAATTGATCTTTTTCTGCAATTGAGTATTACAAATCATAAGTGGCAAGCCCACTTTTCATATTTCATTCCACTCCACATTTATGATCCATTTCATTCCATCATATTTCACTTCATTCATGCTTCATTCCACTATATTTCATGATCCATTTTATTTCATTTCATACTTCATTCCATCCATATTTCAAATCATTTCATTCCATGTCTCAAAGCTTTTACAGGTACATTCTGCAGCCAACCATTCAGCAACCACTTGTTCAGCAGTAAATTGATCCTGCAAACCTACTTCAACAAGAAAAATCAAAAGGATTATGAAGACTGAAAGATCAATAATTTTCAAAGGAAAGACAAATCATATTAAAACAACAAAAATCGAAAGAAGGGCTAAGGTAAAATTGTGTGAAATTATTATGATAGCAGATTATGAAAGATATAGTATGGTTAAGTCATATGTATGTTTCATAAAGTTATTTTTATTATTCGTATTGATCAAGCCTATCATAAAATCCTTGAATAAATCCCTTCCATTCCACTCTATATCAAATCATCATTTATTAAAAGTTAACGGTCAGTACTTGAAGTGACCTATTAGGTCACGTCACTAACCCGAAATATTCATTGATGATTTTGAAATCCTCATAAGATTTCTCCGCGGTCTTTTACTCCATGACAACTATCAAACTCAATCATTCATATGATTTACCCTCACCGTATTTCACTCATCCCATATCCACTCCATGTCATTTTTCCGTAGCCAATTCCTGTCTACGGAAACAGTTAAGTCATCTTTAAGGTGAGACAACCCTCTACAGCCATTTTTACCTCAAATAGGAGAGCAGTAATAGAGCTGTAAATTGAAGTTGAGGAAAAGAAGCCATGGGACTTATTGTAAGGTCCGAGCCAGTCGGAACCAAATATCTAAAAGGTTACCCATAGATTAAAGAGATGTTACAGTAGGTTGGATGGCTACATTTTTTGGAGAAGTTCAATGGATTTCACAAGGAGGTCACCAAGTCATTTGCCCAGTCATTCAACGGGTCAGAAGTTGAAATAGGTGATGTCAAGTTCATTATCACAGAATCCTTCATAGCAGAAGCAACAGAGTTTCCAAGGCAAGGTGAACGATGGTTTAAAAACAAAGAATTTCACAATGAAGCATGGAGATAGATGCTAAAAACACCAGGTATGGACATTTCAAATTTCAAAAAATGCATTCTTAGTTCTGCCTTGAAAAATAAATGGCGAAATATGTTGCTAATTCTACAAAAGTTTATAACCTGTGAAGGAAGATTTGGCACCCTATATGTTTATCACATTCGACTTATGATGAATTTCCTAGATGAAGAGATAAATTTACCCTTTTTCTTGCTCCATAGCCTAAATAGGATGGCTTCTAATGTCCAAAAAAGGGTTCGGTTCTTAGAAACCACCTTATATCATCATGGCCTAGTTAAAATTCTAATTGAGCATCATTTGAAAAAGGTAGGAGATAGTTGGGATGAGTTCCTCTTGAGAAATCATTTTGAAGAACCTAAAGAAACTCTGTTTGAAGGAAAACTTATAAGAAGAAGTAGGAGGGGAAAAGTTTCCAAATCTGTTGAAATTAAAACAGATAAAACAATATAAGAAGACAGTGAGGAGATTATCTCTGAAAAATTGGCCAAAATCAAGAAACAGCTCAAAAAGGAAAAGATAATAAGAAAGGATGCTAAGGAGAGAGGTGAGGGACCATATAAACTGAGAAGAAGTCATAGGCTTAAAGGCATATTGAAGAAGATATGAGTTAAGAAAACAGGAATCATAGATATTGAAGATGAAAAGACACCAATTGACAGATCTCCTGAGTACCAGTACGAAGAAGATCCTGATAGAGGAACTCTGGAGGTAGACCCAGCCCAACGATAGATCTATAATTATGTTGAATCATTAGAAAAAAGAGCCTCAGAAAACAAAGAAAAAACTCCTAGCCCACAATAATCTTAAATTGAAGTGCTGAGAAGAGACAAATATGAATTGGAAGTACTCAATAGGCATATAAAAAATGAAAATGAAATTTTAAGGGAACAAGTCAAACTGAAAAGTGACATGAACACAACTCTCTCTCTGCAAATGGAAAAATTGTACAAGGCTAGTGAGAAGCTGAAGAAGAAAAACAAGAAATTGAACAGGGCACTTATAAATCTGAGGTTCAAATTGGTCATAAGGAAGCCTAGGATGCCATTGAACACCAAGCAAAGCAGAAAAAGGAAGCTAGATGTCCTGGCTGAAGTTTCAGAATACATGGTTTGATTGCATGAGGACATGCAAAAGTTTTGCAGTGGGGGTATGTTGAGCCCTAAATATGTCCTTTCCTTTCACCAAATTTCACTTCATTCCATTTTTCCTTGATCAGTTATAGGCTTAAAAGATCAATAGGAATGATTAAAATCACTTTAAGAATGCATGCAATGATTGACTTATTATACTTTTGTGGTTTTGTTGTCATAGTGATTTTTGGGCAGACTTAGCTACATAATGCAGTCATTCTATAACTAGTCGCATATTCTGTAGCCATCTTTATGTTTACATAGGTTCCAGGTGTCATTTGAGGGAAAGACCCATATGGTTAAATTCCAGAACTCTCCTACATCATTCCTTGTCCTCCACGAAGGCTGAGCAAAAATCTGAAAGTGATTATGCACGTGGACAAAGCCAAAACCAAGAAGCAGACTTCTACAAGGATAAGGACTCTGCAAGTTTCTTCAGCAAAATACGAGTCCTCAACAGGAGTTCTAGTTCGATTTTGATTATAAAAGACACCTATGCCTATTTCTACTCAATTACAGTTATGTATTTGCTTATAAAAATAACTTGGTGAACCGAGAAACAGTTAGTTAATGTTTTGTTGCTAGTTCTCAAAGACTGTGATACTCTGTTTCTGAGCGTTTTTTTCTTTTAATGAAAGAAGTATAACTTTGATGCATGATCTGAAGCAACTTTAAGGAGTTAAGGATTCCTGTGCCAATCTTATGGTAGAGGGCCCCTACTGTCCGAAAGGCTTTGTGCATATTTTCTAGATAAGTGACCTTTAACTCTGTTTTGTTCTTAACGTAGGAAATTTTCTGAGTTTATCCTCTTGCATCATGCTTTGTGTCATTTACTTACATCAAATATTACAGTCAATCTTGTTCTCATGAGCTGTTCCAATATATCACTAACATGTGAATGAGATGTAGCTGTAGTACTTTGGAGTTAATTTCATTTTAGTTTAGCTCTATTCATTGTATTTCAGTTCTATTAGTTAATTGCACTTCAGTCTTGTTAAGTAGATTTAAAAGACCCTCATTATTTTATAAACTGATCTTGTTCTCAACTTCTTCTAACACATCATTATCATTTGAACAAGAATTAGTTATATCATTGTGAGTTCTTGACTGTTCTGCAATCATGTAAAAGATTCTCCTAATTTTACAAACAACCTTTTTCCCAAGTTGTTCCAAGAAATTTCTAACCTTTGAATGAGGCTTAATAGTAACATTTTGAGTTGCAGAATGAGTTAATTCTAGTGTCATAAGTTATTTTAGCATAGGGTTCCTTACTATGTTGCAGATAATATTTTCTCAAAATGTTCCAACAAATTTCTAACAACGGATGAGATTTTCTCTATGATATTTTAAGTTGTTGTTTACTAAAGAGAACCTCATTACATCAAACTAATCCTTTTCTCAGTTTGTTCCAACATACCTCTAATGAAATGAATTGGACTGAGTTTAATGTTATGAGTTACTTTTCTTATCAGCTTTACAATCTGTGGATTAGCATTTTCTGTTCTTAGGTGCCATTCATAGTTTAGAGTAGATTTTATTCTGTTTTAGTGTGATCAGTAACTTCTCTTTGCTAGAAATTTAGTTCTTTTTCCCTTAGTATAAAAACAAAAAACCAAAAACACTAGAAAAACACTAAGCACAATGAAGTAGGAAGAAGATATCTAGGCACATATGGTGCACTTCACTTCAATAGTTTACTAGCCCTAGTTGACAATTTATGACATCAATTTAGGAACACTAAGTTGAGTAGACATTTTGGCGCCGTTATCGGGGAAGTGTAACTAGGTAGCCTTATTTCTTACCTCTCAAAAACAATGATATGCGTAGAGAAAGAGACTCAAGGGGTAGATTTATAAGAAGCAGAAGCTTGATTCCTAGAACACCACTTGTTCCACCAAGACCAAGAGGTAGCACACCTCCAACTCAAACCCACATCCCATACTATACTGATCATAGACTCCCAGAAGACTTAAGATCATATATTCCATCATAAATACCTTCCACTTCATCCACTAAACCTGTCTTAGAAGAAGATTCAAAGACCCCTGCTAGAGACATAAACTTTTCCATTTCCACAGAAGAATCAACCATGGCAGAAGAAGGGGGAGGAGGAGTCTTTAATGGAGAACATAAACTATTTGGAGGAGGTAGAGGTAGAGGTAGAGGAGAAGGAGGTAGAGGTGCAGAAGGAGAAGGAGGTAGAGGTGAAGGAGGCAGAGGAAGAGGTAGAAGGGAAATGGGAAGCTCTTTTGGGTTTCCTATAGTAGATGAAGAAACCAATGCAACTATGAAAAATATTTCACCCTCTGTCCTTCCAAACTTTTATGGACTCAAAAGTGAAGATCCTAAAACCTTCCTATTTGAATTTGAAGTCCTATGTAGAACCTATGATTACTTACAAGATGCCCAAAAACTTAAACTATTCCCTTCAACATTGAAAGGAGCAACATTAAAATGGTTTATGAGTTTGATCAACAGTTCTATTAGGACATGGGAAGACATGAAACATGAATTTCTAGAGAGGTATTTGGATTACTGTATGCCAGACAACCATAAGGAGGAAGTGTTTAAAATGCTACAAAAAGAGGATGAAAACCTGGGAGATTTGTTGGAGAGGTTTAACTACAACATCAAAAGAGAAAAAATGGAAAACTTAGACCAAGATACCTTGAAAGCTCTCTTGTTGAAGACAATTAGGGATGAATGGCTAGATATCCTTAATATGATGGAAAAAGGGGATATATCTCAGCTCACATTACCTAAAATAGCTTAATTATGTATCAACCTTTCAAGAGGGAAATATAAAACTGTAAAAGGACCAAGAGAACCTACTCTTGCAAGGGAAAGTAAGTCTGCTTCTGGGATGGTGAGTAGGGCAGAAATAGGAAATATGCTTGATGAATTCAAATCTGATATTTTAGGGACTCTTAGTGAACAAATAGACACCCTTAAATTACAAAATAAGCAAAAATATGAATCTGATGCCTTAGTAATCTTTTGTCCCAAATTTAGAAATAAACATGCCCTAAGAGAGCGCCCTTTGGATGCAAAATTAGTAGAGACTTGTGTAATTTGTTCAGAAAAACATGAGACCAAGAGTTTTCCTTCACTTCCTGGTCTTAAAGCTGTCTTTCAAGAAGAAACCCCTACAAATTCCATAGAATCTCTCAATTTTGTCTCTAGGAGGCCTTGGCAAGGACCTCAAACACAAGGATTCCATGATCATCTGTATAATCAACCCCCACCAAATTGGAATTCTTGGCAGCAACCTTGGCCCCAATTCCAAAATCAATCTCAAACTTGGGCACAAGGAGCACAAAATCCCTATGGAAGATACTCTCAGTATTATCAATATCCACCATCTTATCCACCATATCCAAATTTCCCTCCTCAACAAAATCCACAACATCAAAATCCACCACTTCCATTACCATTTCCTCAGAAAGAAAATCAGTTACCTGCCCAACCCATACCAAACCCCAACAATAAAAATCCTCAGAACACATACATGATAGAAGGTCAATAGTTCCCAACCTATTTAATTAATCCTTTAGACCTTAATGATGTTCAACTTAGGTCTGGAAGAATACTTGAAAAGAAGAAACATTCTGTAATCATACAAGGGAAAAACAACTCTGAGGAAGATTCTCTACAGGAAAATAAAAGTCTTGAAGAGAACACATCTTTTCAAGACACAAATATTGAAAAATCAAAACAAAAAGAATCAATAATTTCAACTCCTATATTAGAGCAGCCATCAACATTCACCTCTACACCGCCCTTTCCAGAAATATTACAAATTGATCAGGGTGTAGAAAAACAAATTATGGTGCCTAATTATGATTTCCTAGATGAGTTAAGGAATTTTTGTATTAAGATCCCATTATTACAAGCTATCAAGGAAATTCCAATCTTAGCAAAGACTAGCAAAGACAATAAAGGAGTTGAGCATGAAGAAAACAAGAAAAAGAATAAGAGAGACAAAGAAAATTCAACTGGCAGGAAAAATAGCAGACATTATGATGGGTAAGATTGCTATTCCAAAGTATCTAGACCCAAGAAATCCAATTGTTAAAATTCACATCAATGGAATTGAAATCCAAAACACACTCATTGATTTAGGAGCAACAATCAATATCATGAGTAGACAAATCATGGATAAACTGAAACTTCCTAATCTTCTCTTTACACCCACACTATTACAATTAGCAGATAGATCTGTGATCAAACCCGATGGGGTAATAGAAGACATTCCAGTGTCCCTAGATTCTTGGGAGTACCCTGTGGATTTCATGATCCTAACTCCTAAGAATAATCTAGGAGGGCATCCAATTATATTAGGAAGACCTTGGTTAGCTACAGTTGATGCTTTCATTAGTTGTAGATCCGGTGATATGTACATCTCTTATGGTAGTTCAACTAAGAAATTCACTTTGTATCCTCCAGCAAGGACAATTAAAGATTTAGATGATACTCAATGGATAGAGGATGAAGAAGACTTACAACCTCTCTTCACAATTTCAGAAATTAGTGAAGATAGTCAAATTATGAATACTTTAGAAAACTTTGAATCCTCTTCGGAATGCAAACATGAAAAATTTCAAGAAGAATCCAACATTGAGTTTTTATCATCAAGACAGATGTCTCTTCATTCTATGGATAAATTTGGCAGCTCTACAAGTGAGATATTTCTAGGAAAAACTTTAAACATAAACAAGAACCTAGAAAAATCTCAACAAGAAGAGTTAGTCAAGATATTACAGAGACATTCTTCTGCATATGCATGGGAGTACATTGATATGAAAGGGATAAGTCCTAAGACTTGCACTCATCACATCTATATAGAGGAAAATTGTAAACCAATCAAACAACCTCAAAGAAGGATGAATCCAAATCTGAGGGATATTGTTAAAGAAGAATTGCAGAAATTGTTGAATGTCAACTTTATCTATCCTATTTCAGATAGTCAGTGGGTTTCTCCTTTGGTAATTGTGCCAAAGAAAAATGGTAAATGGAGGGTATGTATTGACTACCGAGAATTAAACAAAGCTACTCTTAAAGATCATTTTCCCCTACCTTTCATAGATCAAGTGTTAGATACATTAGCTGGCAAAAAGTACTTCTCATTTTTAGATGGGTTTAGTGGTTATAACCAAATTCAAGTAGCACTTGAAGATCAAGACAAAACCACATTTACCTATCCTTGGGGTACCTATGCTTACCAAGTATTTCCATTTGGATTATGCAATGCACCTGCAACATTTCAAAGGGCAGTACTAGGAATCTTTTTAGATCTAATACATGATTGTGTAGAGGTATATATGGATGATTTCACAGTTTATGGAAATACATTTGAAGAAGCCTTAACAAACTTGGAAAAAGTTTTAAAGAGATGTAAAGAAGAAAATCTTTCACTTAGTCATGAGAAGTGTTTTATGATGTTTACTAAAGGAATTGTTTTAGGACATCACATTTCAGGGGATGGGATTAGAGTTGATGAGTCAAAAGTTGAAGTCATCTCTAACTTATCTATTCCAAGTTGTCAAAAATATGTTAGGATTTTTCTCGGATTTACAGGATATTATCGAAGGTTTATAGAAAACTTCACCAAGATAGCATCTCCACTTTTCAAATTACTTACCAAGGACTGTGAATTCAAGTGGAATCCTGATTGCCATTTAGCCTTTGAGACCCTGAAAACAAAAATATCTGAAGCACCTATTTTAAGGGGACCTAACTGGAAGTTACCTTTTCATATTTCAACATATGCCTCAGATACAGCTTTAGGAGCAGTATTGGGACAAAAAGACCTGATTCCTTATGCCATCTATTATACAAGTAAAAATTTGACTCCTTCAGAGTTAAATTATACTGTAACTGAAAAAGAGTTTTTAGCTGTTGTTCATGCCATAAACAAATTCAGACACTATATAACAAGCTATGAAACTTTTGTTCACACTGATCATTCTGCAATTAGATACTTAATGAACAAATCAATTACTAATGGCAGAGTCATAAGATGGTTATTGCTTTTACAAGAATTCAATATTACCATTCTAGATAGGCCTGGAAAACAAAACACAATAGTTGATTTCCTATCTAGACTCCAAAACATCAAAGATGACACTCCAGTTGAAGATCAATTTCCTGATGAATATCTTTTTGCAATTTCTACTCAAACTCCTTGGTTTGCTGACATTGCTAATTATTTAGTTTCAGGAAATTTTCCTTCAATAATGAATGCAAGAGATAAAAGAAAAATCATTTATGACAGTGCAAAATATTCATGGGTTGCTAATGAGTTGTACAAGACAGGTCCAGATTTGATCATTAGGAGATGTGTTCGGGAAGATGAGATGCCTGAGATTCTCAAAGCATGTCATGATGAACCCTGTGGCGGACACTTTGCTGATAAGAGGACAGCCTATAAGATCCTTAATTTAGGATATTATTGGCCATCCTTGTTTAAAGATGCTAAAGAGTATGTTAAAAGGTGTGACAGTTGCCAAAGGGTAGGGAAACCTTCTCCTTCAGGTGAGATGCCATTACAACCTCAGGTACATATTGAACCTTTTGAAAAATGGGCTTTGGATTTTGTAGGACCTATTAGTCCTCTATCAAGACAAAAGAGATATATATTAGTTTGCACTGATTATGTTACCAAATGGGTAGAGGCCAAGCCATTACTTTTTGCTATTGAAGCATCTGTAGTTAATTTTCTTTTTGAGGATATTTTTACTCGTTTTGGTGTCCCAAGGGAAATTGTTACAGATCAAGGAGCTCAATTCACATCAAGGCTAGTGGAACAAATGATGGAGAGGTATAGAATCAGACATAGAAAATATACTCCCTATCATCCACAAGCAAATGGTCAAGTGGAATCTACTAATAAGGTTATTGAAGGGATCCTAACAAAGACTATCCATTTACATAGAAAAGATTGGGTAGATAGGCTTCCTGAAGCCTTGTGGGCCTATAGAACTACATGGAGAAGGACAACAGGACATACTCCTTATGAACTTGTTTATGGAAAGCAAGTTTTGTTTCCCATAGAGTTCCAGATTCAAACTTTCAAAATGGCAGTTCAGCTAGGACTTGATCTATCAGAGGCACAAAAGCACATATTGGAGCAGATTAATGAATTGGATGAGATCATACAAGATGCAGTTTAGAAAACAAGTCTAGTCCAACAACAAAGGACTAGATGGCATGACAAGTACATCAAGGAAAAGAAGTTCAAGGAAGGTGACTGGGCTCTCTTGTTTGATTCAAAGTTCAAGGATTTTCAAGGTAAATTCCAAACACATTGGCTTGGGCCATATGAAATTATAAGAATTTTTGACAATGGAGCAATAAAAATCAGAACAATAGATGAAGAGAAGGTCACTTTTCTTGTGAATGGTCATAGATTGAAGCTGTATCATAAGCCACTCTCAAGAGAAGAATTTGTCAAGAAATTCCAGGAAAGCAGTGATATGAAGTTAATGAAGAAGAATTTTTCTTCTTCATCAACTTAAGTGAATTTTCTGAAGTCAGATATTGAAAAAAATAAAAATAAAGTATAAACATGAAAACCAATCACTGATTGGCATGTTTATACAGAAAAGGTGGAGTGAAAATCAGAATCTTTCTGACACTTTATCTTTTCAAAGTTTGTTTTTCTCTTTGCAAGCAGTTGTTATAAAATCATAAGTGTAGATCCATTTCACTTATGGTCCATCTCATTTTTCCATTTCATTCATTCATCCATACTCCATTTCATTCATTCATCCACACTCCATTCATTTCACCCCATGGTCCACCTCATTTCCATTCCAGATTTTTAAGTCTGATGTTTTTCTGCAATTGAATAATACATATCATGAATTGCAAGCCACTTCTCATACTTCACTCCATTTCATAAGATGTGATCCATTCCACTCCATTACTCACTTCATTCATATTCCATTACACCATATTTTATTATCCATCTTCACTCATTCCATACAACATTCCATTCATGCTCCAAACCATTCCATTTCATGTTTCAAGTCTTTTATAGGTACATTCTGCAGCCAATTAGACATTCTGCAGCCAGACAGACATTCTGCAGCCAGAGATCCTGAAAGCACTGTCTAGTAATCACCTGATCTGCAATAAAATGATCCTACATATCCATGACAACAAGCAAAATCAAGAAGGTTATGAAGACTAAAAAATTAATGATTTTCAGGAGAGAAAAAAGCATATGAAGAACACAAAAAAAAATAAGAGGAAAGGCAAAGGTAAAAGTTCTGATTATAATGACATATCATGTAAAATTTTAGTATAGTTAAGTTATGAATAATTCAAAAAGTTGTTTTAATTAATTTTGTTGATCATGCCTAACCAACCTCCCGCAAAACTTTGGATAAAACTCCTTCTATTTTACCATTTCAAATCCCATATTCGATCATCATTTAATCTAAACGGTTAAAGTGCTGAAGTGATTGGATTAGTCATGTCACTAGGCCAAAGCATTTAATGATGATTTTGAATTCGTTACAAAATATCTCCGCGGTATTTTCTGCCGTGATATCTTTCAACTCATATACATCATCCTCACCTCATTATATTCATTCCGCAATCACTCCATATCATTCTTTCCCGTAGCCAACTCTTAACCATTTCAGTCTGTAAAACAGAGGAAACATCTGTGGGGCAAAAACATCTTTGTAACAGCCGTTGTCACCGTGAACAGAGGAGCAACAATTTGAAGGTTGGAAAGCGGAGTTATGGGTATTATAGTGAGGACTGAACCGGTTGGCACTAAGTACTTGGAAGGTTATCCTCAAGTTAGAGAAATGTTACAACAAGCAGGGTGGTTGCAATTCTTTGAAAAATTCAGTGGGTTTCACAAAGAGGTGACCAAAACGTTTGCAAGATCCTTCAAAGGAGCTGAGGTCGAGATAGGAGATATTAAATTCACCATTACAGAAGCTTCCATTGCAGAAGCAACCGAATTTCCCAGACAAGGAGAAAGGTGGTTCAAGAATAGAGAATTTCATAACGAAGCATGGAAGCAGATACTCAAGTCACCAGGTATGGACGTTACCATTTTTAAAAAGGGTATCCCTAGCTCTACACTAAAGAACAAATGGAGGAACATGTTGCTTATCTTGCAAAAATTCATCACTTGTGAAGGAAGATATGGTACTTTCTATGTCTATCATATTCGGTTGATAATGCATTTCCTAGAAGAAGAACTTAATTTGCCCTTTTTCTTGCTTCATAGTTTAAAGAAAATGGCCTCAAGTGTTCAAAAGAGAATTCAATTTCTGGAAACAACCTTATACCACCATGGTTTAGTCAAAATTTTGATTGAAAATCATTTGAGCAAAATGGGAGATAATTGGGAAGATTTCTTAGTGAGAAATCACTTTGAAGAACCCAAGGAACCTCCACCTGAAGACAATCTCTACAAATGCAAAAGTTACACAAGGCCAATGAAAAATTGAAGAAGAGAAATAAAAAGTTAACCAGGGCACTCACAAATTTGAGATTTAAGTTAGTCATAAGGAAGCCCAGAAGGCCTTTGACTTCCAGGCAAAGCAGAAGAAGAGGGTTGGATGTCCTTGCAAAGGTCTCAGAGTTCATGGAATATTTGCATGAGGACATGCAAGAATCTAGCAGTGGGGGTATGTTGAGCTCCAAAGATGTTCTTTCTTCCACCACATTCCACTCCATTTCCTTTGTCCATTATTAATCATAGGCTCAAATGATCAGTAGAATTAGTTAAAATTGCTTTAAGAATGAATATCATGACTAACTTGCTATGTTTTTATGATTTTGTCATTGTAGTACTTTTTGAACTAGATCTAGCTACAGAATGCAGACATTCTGTAGCTAGTTGTCGATTCTGCAGCTGTCTTCATGTCTACGCAGGTTCCAAGCGTCATCTTGGAGAAAAACACATATGGGCATATTCCACATCATTCCCTCATCATTTTTTGCTCTCCATGAAGTTTGAACGGAATTCTGTAGGCGGTTATGTACGTGGGAACTCAAACTAGGAGAGAGACTCCTAATAGGACAAGGACAGTCCAGATGTCCTTAATTCTATTACGTGACCACCATCAGAGTCCTAGTTTGGTTTTTATTTGAAAAGACAATTATCCCTAGGTTATCTCAAGACAGTTATGTAATTTTGATTATAAATATGGCTCGGGAAACCGAGGGACAAGGTTAGATTTTGTGATTGATTGCTAGATTTCAGAAGTCCGAAAACACTCTGTTTTGAAGTAATTTCTCTCTAATGCAAGAAGTATCACTTTATTGAAAGCACCGATTCAATCTTGAAGTAGATTTTGCGTGCTACTCCGGTGGTAGAGGGCCCCTGCCTCCTGAGCAGCCTTGTTTATACAGTTTAGATAAGTATTTTAGTCTCGTTTTTCATTTCTAGCTTAAGCACGTTTCTGAAGTTTATGTTTCATGCTTGTTTACATTGATCATCACAGCTAGAATTACTCTTATAAACTCTTCCAAAATATCATCACGATGAATAAGGCATAGCTGTGGTGTTGTAGGTTTTAGTTGCATTTCCTTTCAAATTTTATGATTTATGCTTGTTTACACTAAGTGTCACAGCTGGTCTTGCTCCTACAAAATCTTCCAAAACATCATTAACAATGAATAAGAAATAGCCGTGGTATCTTAGATTTTAATTTTATTTGCTTTCAAATATTATTTTTATGTTTAATTGCATTGAATAATACAGCCAGAATTGTTTTTACAAACTCTTCCAAAATATCATTCACATTGAACAAGATGGGCTGTAGAATTCCAATAGACTAGCTGCATGTTAATTTAGTCATAACACTCCGGAGGTTGATTGCATTTAGTTCAGCTCTATCACTACATTTCAAGCTTTGATAATGGCATTTTAGTTTAAATCTGTTCACTGTACTTCAAGTAGATTAGTAGCACTCTAGTTTAGTCTTAGCTCACTGTATTAGCATTACAGTTTAGTTGTTATCCATTGCATTCTAAATTGTATTAGTTGTTAAATTTAGATACCACGGTCTTCATTATTTACAAAACTTATTTTGTTCCAACCTCATATTAATACATAATAATCTGGACAGAAGCTAGTATCAGTCTAAGGCCTGGAGTATTTTGCAACCTTTTTACCATTTCACAAATAAGCCTTTTCTCAAGGACTATTCTAAAAAGAAACCTATAACTTTTGAGTGAGGCCTAGTGGTGCTAAATTGAGTTGCATAACAGAATTAGAAGTTAGTTTAGAGTAAAAATCTTATTGTGCTACAAATGTTCTTTTCCAAATATGTTCCAATAAACCTTTAACCATGGATGAGATGTTGTAACATTGTAAGTTGATTGTTTATTTAGGAGAACTTCATTCACACTTAACTTGTCCATTTCTCAAGCTCTTCCAACACATCTTTAATGAATGAATTGGATAAGTTCAAGCTCATGTTGTGATTTATTTCTTTGCAATGAAGTCATTATCAAGCTTTGCATTTGTTGTTTGCCAGCCATAGTTTAGGCTTTGTTCTGTTTTAGTATTTGCAATTGTTGTTTGCCATCCATAGTTTAGGCTTTGTTCTGCTTTAATATAACCAATAGTTTCTTTTCACCATCATTTAGTTCTTTCCCTTTTCAAACATAAAACCATAAAACCAAAAACATCAGAAAACACTAAACACAATGTAGTGAGAAACAAGTACCTAGGCACATATAGTGCACCACACTTCAGCAGCTTTACCAACCCCGGTTGACAATTAATGAACTCAATTCTAGGAACACAAAGCTGAGTACAAACAAACGATGGCTCAAAGGCCTCTTCTTATTAAACGTTTGATATGGAGAATAATTTTTACCCACTTGCCAAAGGGCCCCTAGAAAATGGTTCTAGGTCCCGATGCAAGGATGTTGGTTTCCAAGCTCTGCCTCTGATGTAGTTTTCCTCTCTCTCTGCTGTGATGGACTAGGATTATTAGATGGCCAACAATCAAGTCCCCTCTATCTCCAGCTCTGGGTTACACACTACTGGTATTGCTTGGGAAATTTTGGCCAGCATTACAATGTGTTCACCCTTTCTTCATCTCTTGGTGGCTTTATATAGGATTTAATCCTCCTTCCCTCCTTAGTACATGATGGAGGTAGACCCAAGTGGAGAGGTGTGATTCCATTGTGTGCTCCAAATATTCCCTTTGTGTGCTCACATAGTGTCTAAGGAGGTGTTGTGTCTGGCTCTAGGGGAAGCCGCATAAGGAGTAATTGTCTCGATCCGTGTGGTCCCGTAAAGTGACATTTTTTCATTTCCGTGAATGCGGTTTATTGGGAAAAAGGTGCACGTAAGGTGCACTTCTCAAAGGATTAAGTGCGCATTTTAGCATTTAAGACTAGTTCAAATCTTATTTTCTCAAAACCTTAGAGATTTTAAATACTTCTTGATTCCATAATGTGTTCCTGCCTTGTAAATCCTTAGGCTTGACATTAATTAATGTCGTCTTCTACTGTATGATTTTCTACTGTTAACAGTTGCCCCCTAATTTGTGAGGTCTAGAAAGAACTGTATAGCCAAAATACATTATAGTTTCTTTTATGTATCGTGCACAGAGAGAGAGAGAGGCCTGTGTGAATCTTGGAAATGACAACACCTTGCATCATTTCTGAAATGACCATGGCCTAAGGGACCCCCTACAAGCAAACAAAATATACAACATATATACAAAATTTCAATGAGGGCATGTCCCATGCTTGTGATGTTATGGCCAGTTAAACAAAATTGACAGATACATGTGATGTCTGTGTCATTATTGTGGTAGTGATGTTGTCGGTTGTTGATGACAACTGTTGATGCCCTGAGGGGGCATTTTTTCTTTGACAATGGGTGGAATGTGGTAACCATATGCGTAATCTTGGTACGGAATATCATTGTGCAATGTATGCATATGTACTAGTTGGGACCTTCCCGTGTAAGCATTGTTGACAGAGACACTTATGGGGGCACGGGTCTTCGATGGATCTGATCAGAGTGAAATGGTTGTAAGGTATGATACCATCATGACATGAAATCTTTTGTTGTACTTTAATTTCAGGAGGATTGATGACATCTGTGGACAATGATGTCTCCCACAGTGCCACCCAAGGATACCCCTTTGCATGGGGAGGGGTGATCCAAGGTACCGCTTCCTTTTTGGAAAAGAGGTGTCGAGGTCGAAAAAAAGGAAGCCTTAACCAAATCATGGGTCGCCGACCTGAGGGGTCGGGGACCTAGATGTGATGGATTTAATATAGGCATGTTGGTGAGAGGTGACTGAAAATAGATGATAGGGATTCAGTGGCCCGAGGTCGGAGTATACTTTAGCAGCTTTGCGGCAATCATAGTTATTTTTGAAGGGAAAATCACTGGAGTCGGTATGACTTCTAGGGCGAGTGTGAACCAGCTATGAATGTAATGATGATGCGTGTGTGGGGGTGAAATACTCTGACCAAGGGGAATGAGGGACTGGTGCTATGGGGGAAAAGATGAAATATGAGGGCGAAGCGACGAAGTGCATCGTTTGCGGTCTTTGTACACTTACCAAAAGAATAAAATAATGAGGTTTGGTTTGTACAAAACATAGAGACGGGTACCCCAAAACATGAAAGGGTTCACTCACTGAAGGTGTGAGGATGGTGTTTTGCTAGGAGTGGGGGTCCCATTGGTTGGTCTCATGTGTGGGGTTGATGAAGCAGATGAAGAAGTGTCACAGATGGGATTATGCTGATGGAGGTATGGTGGGCCAAATGCGATGCGCGAAGGTGCGCTTTCAATCTGCTTGTACAACCTTGTCATCTAGGAAGAGGGTGTTAGATTATATGGTGAACTTGACCTTGTGCATGATGAATAGATGGGTACGAGGTGCTTCCTGGACTGAAGTGGTATGGTCATGGCTTCATTTCTGCTGTGATATATGGTCTACTTTGGGTGAAGAGCGCCATGGAGGGGAGGCTCTATCGACCAACGCGGACGTTTATCATGTGCAGGGTGAGGTGATGATAAACACGGTCGGGTATGCGGACCCTATTGTTTATTTCTAATGGAGAAATGAGGTTAGGATATGCAATGTTTTCTGGGACACTATCATGCTGAGGGTAGAATAATACCTGCTTTGGGGCCTTCAGTAGATGGTGTTGTAAAAGGTTTGCGGGTTCTTCCTGCAAAAAAAACTACCTCAAGTGAAAGCATATTCTTTTCATCAAACATTATTGAAAGGCATGAGCTTTAAAAAGGAAGATGGGAGGGTGCATACCTGGCAGTGTTGAAAAATTATTTTTCTGGAAAGCGAATGTGTGGCATCGATTTCGTTCGTCATGACATACTGATTATGGTGCAACTTAGGGTTTGCGGAATAAACCTTATGATCTACTATTATGGATCTCCGAAGTTCTAGAAAAGGGCGATAAATATGGGATTATGGCCCTAATCCTATTCATTTGTACTTGCTGAGTTTTGGGAGATCATAGGTGCTTGCAGAGCCTTTCTTGCAGTTGCGGTCAGCCCGTGTACCAGGGACTAGCGGTATTATCCCGAGGTAACTTTCATGACGTCCTACATTGTAATTTATTTAGTTTGATGGTGCCGAGTGCCATACAAATTAGGTTTGTACGGCCTCTGAGTGAATTTTGCCTTAGATTGCGTGGGAAATCTAGGAAAAAGAGCACCTCCTTTGCGTGCAATTCTAAGGGACAGGCGCATGAGGGCGCGCTATTCCCTTATTTTTGAGCGCAAAGGTGCGCCTGTGGAGAATACAGGCGTGCGAGGGCATGCCTGTCTGAGGGATAGGCGCACCAAGGCCATGATGACAGAAAATTTTGATTTTTTTGTCTATTTTTGATGTTCTCTATACTAATGGGTACCTGTGTTACTGGCAGGTTGGGGTGGAGAGAGCGGGATTGGCCTGAGATCTAGACCACTCTAGCTGTTGATACTGGGGCACATCGTCAGTTGGTTGCATGGGGCCTTCTGAAATTTGCTGAGAATGAGTTCCTGCGGTCACAGGACTGTTTACATTATACATTATTGGTGCAGGAGGCGCAACATGTTCGTGCTGTGGGGGACGAACTTGGTGATCCGTCCTGAGACAGATATATACTTTGTGACCAGGTTACTGCCTCAGGGTGAGGCTCTGAGGTACCCAATCCCTACTGGGAGGGTGAACCTAGATAGATTCCGAAGGCAACATTGCGGTGGTGTGCCTCTTACTAAGGGGTGCATCAACATTGCATTAGTGACAGATGTGGCCGAGCGGTGTGCTCTGGCAATTATTGTGCAACTGGCGGGGTCGGTTGCTCCATATCGGGCATCTGGCCCGTAGGTTGGAGTTTTACGCCGATTGAGGGGCGGGCATTTTTTTCGATTTCGCCCACTTTTGTTTTGATGGCATGGTGTCGCAATTGAACAAGGTCCAACATGGATCTAAGTCATTTGTGTACGCTAACATCCTATGTAGCATCATGTACGAGAGGGTGGTGCTGCTGAAGCTGGTGGTGGCGGTGCCTATTGGGGGGCCGCGGGAGCGACACATGAGGAGGTGGGCTCCGGTGATGCCGCGAGGCAGTGTTGGCATGTTGGGTCATTATTGGAACGACATGACAGAGGCTTGGTTTGAGGCCAATCCACAGATGTTCTTGCCATATCCGTATGTAGGGATGGACTTTCAAGGTGACCCAGACATGGGTCTCCCTTTCGGTTATGTTTGGGGACCTGCAGGTATGTGTTATATTTTTTCTGCATTTGTTTGAGTATTTATGTACTTATGTGTTTTTTTATTGACACTGACATTGTTTCGGTTACTCGTGTAGATGCTGGCAAGGTAGGTCGCCTAGTGGACCAATTGGTGGGTCATGAGCCTTTGCTATGACCTCGAGGTGGTCAGGGAGGAGGTGGTGCAGGTGGACTGGGTGGTGGTGCCAGTGGACCTGGTAGAGATGGTGCTGGCCCTTCTGGTGAGGGTAGTAGCTCGACTGCAGTAGAGGTTGCGACTGAGTGAGCTCGTGCTGATGCAGCTGAGGCACACAATGTAGTACTGATGGCTCAGGTGGTCGCTCTTGAGGACTTCCGAGGTTGAGTGGACCGCTTGACCCAGGGTATGCCTGCTCGAGGTTTCATGGATGACTTCAAGGAGGTTTGGTTAGAGACAATGATGGCTCGCGAGAGGGATTATCGATCCACTCTACGTCGGGTGGCGATCGCGGTGGCGACATCGGCTCTGGTGGTGGTACCAGGAGCAGTGGTGGTCCAGGTGCTCCTCTTGAGGGGGCACCCTCCTAGAGTATTTTTTTACACAGGGAAAACACCCGTTATGAGGATGATTCCCTTATTTTTGACGAATTTTGTATCTTTGGGCTGGCCAGTGGGCCAGGGACACTATTTTTTGTACTCAGATACACATATTTTTTGATATATATATATGAGAGATTTTTTTTGCGGCTCTACATGATGTCTTACCTATTTTGGATTTTTGTGTTGTGTTATGCTGATGGATGCCTATATTATTGGTTTTTATGTATGATGGTTTATTTGAGATGCATTCTAGTCTAGGATATTGTTAGCGATGCGATTAGCTGCTTGGTTTTGATTCCTTGATACACGTGAAAATGTAATGTAATAAAATTGTCTGCTTAATCTTTTGGCACGAAAATATTTTCTAAATAGGTGTGTGTCTCTGGTCTCAAATGTTTGGTTTAGCTGTGACACTACTAACTGGGAATCGAGGTAGATATGCATACGGCGAATGCCCCGATGGAGGGCGTCGCACATAAGTCCAGTGACGACATCATATTCTGCCTGATTGTTTGTTGCTGAACTAATACACACGCCATTTGAACATAGCGGTGATCAGTCAGGGTGGTAAACGACCCAGGTAGTGGCGACTAAATTTTGTGACCATCTTGATGATCCATCAAAAAATCCAAAATAGGGTTCGTTTTGGTGATCCATGGTGATACTTCGAGCCTTTAACTAAGTCTTTGGGTCAAAAACTTTGAGTGGGTGGGTTTTTGTGTACTCTAACTCTAGGGGAAAAGGGCTACTGGGGCCCTTATGGATAGAGCTTCTTGAGGTAAAGGCCATTGACAGGATTAGTGAGGTAGGTCCCATCCAGTTCTGTTAAGATGTATGCCCCCTGTCGGAGGCAGTGTTTGATGCTATAGGGTCCTTTCCACAAGGTTTTGAACTTTCCTGGCCCTAAGGCCTCTTTTGCGACATCATAGAGGAGGAATAATTCTCCCTTGGTGAAAATGAGCGAGGGGTGATGTGGCGGTAAAATGATGCTTTAACCCTTTTCTTATGGGCCTCGTTATGCTGCAGCGACTGTCATCGATTTTCGTCGAAAAGCTCTAGTTGTACTAGGCGCTGCTCCAGAGGCTAAGTGTCATTAAGGAGTTTGATAAAAACATGCAAATTGGGGATCTCGCGTTCTATGGGAATCACGGCCTCGACCCCATATACCAAGTGGAAGGGAGTGAAACTAGTGGACGTCTTTACCGTCATGCGATATGCCCACAGGGCGGAAAAGAGCATATGGTGCCCGCTAGTTTTATGGTTATTCACCATGCATTATAACATAGTTTTGAGTACTTTGTTAATAGCTTCTACCTGTCCGTTGGAATGGGGGTAGTATGGTGAAGAGAATTCATGGGTGAATCCGAGGTGGTGAGATAGTTCTTGGAAAACTTCATTTTCGAAGTGTTTTCCGTGATCGGATACTAACTCTTTGGGTACGCCGAATCGGGCGATGACATGGTTAAACAGAAATCAGGCGACAGTTTCTGCTATGTTGTCATATGCCTCAGCCCACTTGGTGAAATAGTCGACAACCACGATGATGTATTTATGGTTTCCTGATGAGGCGGGGTTGCAAGTCATGAAGTCAATCCCCCATTTGAAAAATGGGCCAGCTACTATAACGGGGTGTAGAGGAGCAGGGGGTGCTCTCTCCTTATGAGCGAAGTGCTGGCATCGTTCGCATATTTTTACGGCTGTGATGTAGTCGCAGAACAGGGAGGGCCAAAAAAATCCTGCTCGTAGGATTTTCTGGGCAGCAGCCATTCCTGATAGATGGTCGCCGCAAGCACCTCCATGGCAGTCATTAAGGGTTTGTTCCGCTTGTTTATGAGTAAGACATCAACGTAAAATGGTGTTGATGCCTCACCGGTATAAGACATCTCCCAGAAGGAGATATCGAGGGGCTTGTTGGCGTATGCACCGGTGATCGTCTCGTGTGAGATGAGGTATGAAATTTTGGGTTCGCAAGAATAGGAGGATGTCTTCATACCAAGGGTCATCGATTGCTACAAAGAAGAGGTGTTCATCTGGTAGCGAATCATCTATTGGTGATCCCTTGGAACGTCTTGGGAGGTCCGTAATGAACTCTACTAAGGCAAGTGCCTTTTTTCTCTTGGAGGAGTGAAAATTTAAGTCGTATTCTTGGAGAATGACTATCCAGCGGGCGTACCTGTGGTTCATTAAGCGGCGTGTGAGCAGGTATTTAATGGGGTTAATATATGCGACAACCATAGTGGTTTTTAAGATGATGTAGTGGCAAAGTTTTTGGACTGCGTAGATTAATGCTAGGGCAGCCTTTTCTTCAGGTTCATATCTCAATGCTGGTCCTGACAAGGTTTGCTGACGTAATATATTACGTGCTCCTTTCTATCTAGGAATTCCTGAATCAATACTCTGGCCAATGTGGATTCAGAAGCTGTTAAATATAGGATATAATCCTTGTCGTAGTTTGGGGGAATGATGAGTGGTGTTGAGGATAATGTTTCCTTCAGCGCATCAAATTATTTTTGGGTGTGGTCATCCCATTTAAAGGGGATGTCTTGGTGAAGGAGGCACAAGAACCCTTGAGCGTAGGTGGTATAGTCTGGGATGAAGCGTCTCAGAAAATTGGCCTTTCCTTGCAGACTTTGTAGTTGTCTGAGGGTTCGAGGTGGAGGTACCTCTTTGATGGCTTGGACCTTGAGGGGGTCCACGCGAATGCCTTTTTGGGACACAATAAAACCTAAGAGTCTTCCTACAATGACACAAAAGACACACTTGAGGGGGTTCAAGCGTAAGTTCTATTGACGACATCTTTGGAATACCAATCACAGATCCTCAAGGTGGTTTGAGCGCTTCTTACAGCGGACTGTCAAGTCATCTAAGTAGGCAAGGATAAGGTGTGCCAGGTCATGAAATATATAATTCATGGCCCTTTGGAAGGTGGCTCCAACATTTTTTAAGCCAAATGGAATCACATTGTATGCGAACGTGCCCTAGGGGGTGGTGAGCGCAGTTTTGTACCGGTCCATGTGGCGGATATGGATTTGATTGTATCTGGAGAATCAATCCATAAAGGATAGAGCCTCGTGCATTGCACATGCATCGATGAACTGGTTGATGAATGGCATTGGGTAATTGTCTTTGGGACATGCTTTGTGTAAATTCCGAAAAGCAGTGCAGATGCGTATCGTGCCCTGTTTTTTCATGACGGGAACCAGGTTGGAAACCTAAGATGTATAGGTGATGGGGTAGATAAACCTGGCTTTGTGAAGCTTGTCGATTTCTCGCTCTATCGTTTTTTCCTTAGATGGGTACAATTGATGTTGTTTCTGGCGTACTGGGGTATGTCAGGATAAGTGTCAATATGGTGCTCTACGATAGTAGGACTAAGCCCAGACATTTCTGAGAAGTCCCATGCGAAGATATCTATATAATCTTGCAATAATTTGGTGTAAGAGGCTGCCTCTTTTGGAGAACACGCTTCCCCCAGTGAGATTTCTTCGACCTTCGTAGGATTTTGGGATATATTCACCTTAATAGTCGGTGAAATATTGGACATATTTCCTTCCTCGAACACATCAGGCACTAGGATGGGGTTTTTGAACCAGTCGACCTTACCTGCTGGTAGAAAGTATTTTGATTCAATCGCATAGATATCTGGTTCAGTTGTCTTGTCAGGACTGATCGTTTTCTTGGGGAGAAACAGCGAATGGTGATGCATTGCATCCCATGGGTAATCTGCCTCCATCATGGTCTCTAGGATATCCTCATCCGAATGAAACAAGGTCCCAAAGGGGGATTGTTCCTTCGTAGGTTTATACTGAATGGGCATGATCCAGGTGGAGCGCGTTGAGAGACACGAAAAATATTCCATCGTGGATGTGGTGGAACTAGACGCGGTCGACAGAGTGCAGATATATTGGGTCTGTACTATCGTAGGGAAAACTACTCTCGTAGCTGCAACTGACTCAACACTTATGGTAGATGAGTAGACAACTCGATTCATGGTTCTGATACATGATGACATGAATCGTATGTGGTGTGTTGCATCGTCGACATTTGGCGGGGGACGAATTTCCCTAATTGGTTTTCTTCCAGATAGCCACGATGGGGTGGATGTATTTGTCACATCCTCTTGGGTTTTCAAACTGTTCATGGATTCCGAGTCCGTGCCATCTTCTTGGGAGAGGTAGACTATGGTCGATCGCATACAGGCTAAAGCCGATATGGAATCTTAGTATGTAGTGACAACGAAGTACAGGGTGGTCATCACCGCATATCTGATATGAATATGGAACGTCCATGTTGGCGCAACATACTATATGGACTGGGTACCATCATTGGAACATTTCCAAGCCTGGGCAGTCAATGATGAAATGATCAAGTTCATCACAAAGCATGTATATTTCAACTAGGGGGTGGTCTCGCGGGGAGCCTGTGCGATTGTCGCTCTTCCTGTAGGTATAGGATGATACGAGGCTCGTCATTGATAGACTGGATGGATGGATTCTCTTGATAGGATCGCTCGAATGCATGTAAGGCATACCTGTATCATTTTATCTCTGGACAATGGTGGGTATAGTGCCCATAGGTGCCAAAGAGAGTGCATGCGTGATTGGTACGCAGTGGTTTGCCTTTAGCTTTTGTGGTAGGTTCCTTTTTATGGGAACGTGGCGTCGAGATGTCTGCTTCGAAGCCAAGGAATTGTTTTAACTCGTCCAAATCCGGACATATGTGGGTAGGGTGGCCTATAACATTGCATATGGAGCAGACTGGTGATTCCCTTTGAATGGTGGGGGTCACCATCTTCTTTCCTCTATTTGCAGTTTTCTTGGCCATGATAACCATTTTCGCAATGGGAACTTCCTTTGCGGGGGCGGTCTCAACCGTTTCTTGGGTAGGTTGGGGCTCCTCAAGACTGAGGGGCTTTAACCCTATGACAGTAATGTTGGTGGCTCCTGTTATAGAAGGGGGAACGAGGTACCAAACTGGGAACGCCAACGATATGTTTTGTAACACCAGTGTTCCCAAAACCTGCTGGGAGACGAAGCCAGCTGGGGGGTAGAGGAAAGGGGTTTGGGAGGAAACGTAGGCTAGAGAGGCTGCCGTGGTTGATTCCTCAGTGTCATTACTGCTTGAGTCCATGTCCTGACTAACCTTGGTGCCTGATGTGGACATGATGCACACCAGGGCCCTTGTGGCTGAGGGCGGGCAATTCCTCAGGGATAATGGGAGGATCTCATAGTAATGACCCTAGGACGAACGACGATTTGAATTGGCCAGGGTCATATTCTTGGTACCATGAAAGACCATCTGCAGCTGTATCTAAATAGGGTAAAATTACATCCATTTTGGTTAGGGGACACTTCTCGTTGTGCGTCACTTGGTGTACAGTAATGATGCGATCCTCGTGGGGGAACATCATAATGCGGAAGACAAAGGAGGCTATGGAGGACATGGCATACATATAACTATGCCCGAGGAGTATATTTTAATCCAAGTGAGTGTCCAAGACTTCAATGTTTATGTGGACCATCTTGCCAGCTAAACAGACCGGGACATTTTGGTAGAGGCTGACGGGGGTCGAGGGATGACCGTCGTAGGCTCAAAGAGCTATGTCCGAGGGTTTTAGTTCGGGAGAAGCCAACTTCTGCCAAACATTTTTTGAAATGATGCATGTCGATGCACCCTCATCAATGACACATCGGTGAATAGTGATATTCTGGTATCTGGAAGGTGACCATGGAAGGAAGCCTAGGGGTGGCTTTGTCTAAGTCAAAAGTCATCATGCGCATATCGGCAGGGTCGATAGCACCTAATGTGGAAAGTAGGGCTTTCCATTGCTTTGGGCATGACTGCAGTACTTCTAACGCGGACATAACACTGGGTGATTGAGCTAAATCGTCCACAATGCTATAATTATGGGCCGCTTTGGAGTAGTTACTTGATTTCCTATTAAGTCCCTTTACCATCTTTGGCAATGGTTCTATAAGCATCTTTGAAATGGTCAAAGGTGTAGTCGGTGCACTAGTACTAGCCCCTGACGTAATGGAGTCTGGTGGGGTGTCGTAACTGCGATTTCGTGTTTGGAAAAACATCTCTTCCCCAGTCATGTAGATTTCATGGCTGCTTTTCCTGGAATTGTCTGGGTTTTGCTGCTGAGTATTGACCGTCACTTGGTGGGGGAAAGGTTCTTGCATAATAGCGAGTCGCTGGGAAGATCCTCCTTGTCCTCGGTTACTTTAAAGATTTTTTAGCTCAGGGAGATCGGGACAGTGGTGAGTATAGTGCCTGTACTCACCACATGTTGAACAAGAATGGTTTGTTCACAGAGGTGGCCTATTTCCTTACCGTTGGGAATTTCTTGGCTCCTGGTTTTGATTCCTGCCGGAGTTGCCTCCATCCTGGGATCGCAGTGGGCGTTGTTGGTTGCTACCCCCCTGTCTAGGGTTCCCTTTTGGCCTGTTTTTTTATTTTTTCTTAATCACGTTAGGAGGGTAGTTCTCCTGGTTATACTGGTGTGGTTGATTTTGGGACGGCTACACAAATTTCACCTATGGATTGGTTTGCGTAAGTGTGTCGTGTGCTTGGGACTGAGCATAACGCTGTCCCTTGTTTGCACCTGGCCGTTGGGGGGGAGCTCTTTCGTCAGTGTTTCTTTCTACGTACTGGGTCCCCTTGGCCAGAGGATAACGTCCTCCTTGGTGATATGCTTGCGCCCTACTAGTCAAATCTTGCTGAGGCATATGATGAATTTGAAATCCGGGTTGAGACATGTTCTGGGTAGAATTATGTGCGTAACTAGGATTTTGACTACTGCTGCCTAGGTAACCTTGGGTCATTGACCCAATTAATCCGTCTGTAGAGTTTGAAACACCTGGAAATTCTTGATAATTTTGCAGGTGCGGGGTGTTAGGCAGGATATTGTAAATGTATCCTGACTGTGTATAAATTAGTTCAAGCTTCTAGGATTTACTGATTGCGTCCTCTTCAGATGTGTGGTATTGCTGCACCACATCCTTTGAGATCTCTGCCGTCATAGTTTTTAAGAATAAATCTAAGAGGACCCGATCGTGGAGTTCAAATTTACATAAATTACGACGCCACTTCCATTCATGAAGATGGTCAGATATATGGACAACGGGGGTGTGTCCAAAATTAATCAGTAACTCCATTCCTGAATCATGGTGAATGGGTAACTGAAAATAAGTGAGGAACACGGTAGCGAGGGCGCTAAAGGTTCCATGCGAAGCAGGAGGTTGCTCCATGTACCACTTCGCAGCTACTCCTATAAGAGTGCGTTGAAATAGCCTCAATCAAATACTGTCGTCGATGATTCTATTCGATGAGCACCACAGGTGAAAGGTCATTACATGATTACTTGGGTCTTTCACTTGCTTGCCTTCGAACTTTGGTATATCCGAAGGGAGCTTCATGGGCATGGGAGGCCATGACAGATCGTGTGTGATGGGGTCATTCGTTAGCTTGGTTAAATTAGGAAGATTCAACGAAGCTAAGAAAGTTGACTGGGAGGTTGACACCATTGCCACGTGTGAAGACACGAAGTTCTGGTTAGAACGAGGGTTAGTCTGTGACATACCTTGATGTGTGTTCAGCTGGCTTCCCGAATGGGGTGCACTCCTCTGCCCCTAGGGGTCGAGGGAGGAGTTCTATGTGGTGTGGTGTTGGGAGACTGACTAGGGTTCCCAACTATGGTTTCTCTAATGAAGGATGAACCAATGACGGTGGAAATGTTCCCTCTTTGACGCTTGAATGGCGAAAAACCTTGAACCCTTCCCTGTAATGGGGGGAGGTCCAAAAGACGCCTGGATCGATGAGGTTCTGTTGGGACCGTTCGGGTTCGACCAAGTTATGTTTTGGAAAATTTCTGAGAGGATAAATTCTATGATCACGAAAAATTTATGGCCACATACATAAAACAAAGTGAAAATGAAATGAATTTTCCCTTTAACTTAATTTATGTGATCAATCAAGCAAAAAATATGGCTTTTTGTTTGTTTGCATGTGATACTTAAAATCCTAGAAGACCTATGCATCCTCACACACTCAAAAGTAACTGGGCCTTGAGAATATTTCTTGCGAGTGCCGGCATAACGTCCCATAAGAGGTGGCAACGCCCCTAGTCAGCCGAAGAGAATCCACCAAGGTAAGGGTAGAGGGTCTAGCGCTTGCCTGCACCATCACCTATAGGGTAAAGGATGCCCTAGTTTTTGGCCACTAAGAACCACCGTCCCACGTGAGTGTTTGAGTCTCGGGCTTCTTGGTGGTCAGCTAACAGTACCGAGTATTAGTCGGGTCAGGTAGCCCCAACTGATACCGCACGCACTGTGCCTAAGCCTAACACCCTCTGAATCGGGTCTCTGCTACGCTTGGGTTTTATTTTCCGTAGGCTGATAGGTGGATTTGAAGCTCCCTAGATGCACAAATTCTATGTTTAAATATGAAGTATGATCAAGGCGGCTTATTGGATGCCTACCCCCTTGATCCTAACTTAAACTATAAATTATTTTGTGACCCTGTGGGGAGAATTTAGTGAGTTTGGTTAAGTTAGTTTTAGGTGTCTTCCTTTGCTTAGTGGGTGAGTGTGTGTGAGAATATGGTGAAAAATATCATAGTTTGAACATATGGATATCAGTGATCCTTAAAAAATTCCCCTAGTTAAACTATTTGTTGTTGTTCCTGGCTCAAATGGAAAACATTTGCGGATAAAGGGTCGCTTTCAAATTTTCCTAGTTAATCTATGTGACTAACTAAAGGGAGATGTTGAATTGTAGATATAGAGCGTTTATATGCTTACCTATGATCACCGAATGGTGAAAAGGTAGCAGAGATTACTTTCTTTAATCGACAAATTGATCCTAGTCCCGCAATCCCTAATGCACAAATTGAACCAAACTAAACAATTTCTACACTAGAAAATACAACTAGCTTATCCATGTGTGGTCTTGGGCCACTTATTTGGACTAGTTTATCTAAGTGTGCATACCAGAATTTGCAAAACATAAATCGTTCGGAATGCAATGGTTAATTTCCCCCTACTTAAACTATGTGAGGATTTTTTGCAAAAAACCAACTTAAAGGAAAACTAACTCTAAGCCTACAGAAGGCAGCTAAAATTAAGTTCTCAGAAGCTGTGGGGTATCAACACAAGCACTAGCAGATAAAAAAGGGGCTTCCCAACACACTTACAAGCAGAAAAATGTAGAATATAGGGAGAAAAATCTCATTCTGTAATTTGTGCGGAAAAGGCACTGATAGGTGCGATTTCCTGCACGCAGGTCAGTCCTGAACGCGCGCACTACGCGTCTGTGAGAAAAAAATGCACGCAAAAATCCTACAAGTAAAAATATTAGGAGCTGCCTTCTTCAGTTTGTCACTCCAAGTTAATCTAGAGACTTTAAGATGGATCAGAGGACTATCATATCCACTCTCCAGCGTAGAAAAAGGTCTCCTGCAAGAGATGGCACAACCACATAAACTTGTAAACCGTTAGTGGAGTCGCCAATCCTGTTGCGGTGGATTTGACACATGGGTGTACGAAATCGCACCAGTTTAAGGGATGTTGTATACCCCTATAAACTATTGGTAATAGGCAGAAAGTGGTGGAGCTCAAAAGCATATAATCTAGAGGAAAAAATATGCGAATGTATGCTCAAAAGAAACTAAAAATAAAATGCAAATATACAAAAGCTATTGAAGAGAGTCAAAATGATAATAATGCAAACGATGGCTCAATGCCTCTTCTTATTAAATGTTTGATATGGAGAATAAATTTTACCCACTTTCCAAAGGGCCCCTAAACAATGGTTCTAGGTTCTGATGCAAGGATGTTGTTTTCCAAGCTCTGCCTTTGTTGCAATCTCCCTCTCTCTCTGCTGTGATGGACTAGGATTGTTGGGTGGCCAACAATCGAGTCCCCTCTATCTCCAGCTCCGGGTCACACACTGCTGGTATTGCTTGGGTAATTTTGGCCTGCATAACAATGTGATCACCCATTCTTCATCTCTTGGTGGCTTTATATAGGGGATTTCAAATCCTCCTTCCCTCCCTTGGTACATGATGGATGGTGACCCAAGGGAGAGGTATGATTCCATTATGTGCTCCAAATATTCCTTTGTGTGATCACATAGTGTCTAAGGAGGCGCTGGTGGTTGTCCTTAGGCGGCTTCATATAAGGAGTAACTGTCATTTTCTTTGTGTGGTCCCGAAAAGTGACATTTTTTCATTTCTAGGAATGTGCGCTTATCGGGAAAAAAGGCGCGTAGAAGGCGCTCTTCTCGAAGGATTAAGCGCGCAATTTAGCATTTAAGACTAGTTCAAATCTGATTTTCTCAAAACCTTAGATATTTTAAATACTTCTTGATTCCATAGTGTGTTCCTGCCCTGTAAATCCTTAGGCCTGACATTAATTAATGTCATCTTCTGCTGTACGATTTTCCAGTGTTAACAACAGTCATTTCATCACTAAATGAAGTCAAAGCATAAACTTATGAATTCTGAGTAATAGAGATGAAATATACTGCAAATGGAAAACATAAAGATATAGATCACTAAAACATTAAAAACCTCATGAGAATCTTAGGTCTGTCAAGAAGAAAGTCACTCCATATTACTGATATAAATACATAAAAGCAGCAGTTTAGAGAAAAAAATCTCCAACCCCTGACTACTTCAATGCTTTGTATTTAAGTAGACCTTCTTTACAATAAGGATGATCTATCTAGTGGCTAGGCCATCAAATTATCCTATGACACATCACATAACTGAAATACATGACTTCTAACTGAAAGCTGACAGCTACACCGTAAAGAAAACATTTCCTAATAGGACTCTAACTCCTATTTATTACATAACTCTACCTTATCTTGTGAAAAAATTATAGGAAAGTTAAAAAATGAGCATCACATGCTTGAAAGACACATGACAGAGTCCATTACCACTTTACATATTTAAAACCCTCCTAGACTTGTGGAGCATAACCCTACCTTTTAGGGATGCATGACCCTTATCTTCAAAGATGCTTTGGCTGATGACCTATCTTCATAGCACCTCCTTCGAGTCATAAATATTTGATGATAAACTCCCTTGACATGTTGGAGAAGTCCAGCTGTCCAAAAATTCCATTAAGATTCTCCAAAAACTTTAACAAATGCTCACTACGAAAACAGGACAGTTTCGTACAGAGTTTTCGTAGCATTGAACAAAATGGCTTCTACATTCAATAACTTTGCTCCTTTGCTATTCCATGATGTCAATAAAGTCATGACACATCACCACCATCAATATCCCTCCTTGAAAACTACAAAAAGTGACTTTAGAAACAAAAAGGCTGCTACAAGTTTTTTCGTAGCGTTTTCCTGGCTTTAAGCCTAGGAAACGCTACGAAACTGTGTAAAAGTGTAGAAATTTCACATTTCAAAACTGTCTCCAAAAAGTGACCTCTAGCTACAGAAACTTGATTTTCTGCATGTAATGAAACCTTTAAAACATATTCAATCTAAACTTATGGTTCCTGTGGTGTTTCTTCCTCATTTATGATCAGTTGAGCTATGGGCTCCTCAATCGCAGTCATCTTTAAACCTTTCTTTTCCAGCTCTTCATGAATCAGTTCCAATTGTTCTTGAAGGTCTTTGACTTGGTCCTTCAATGTCTTGTTCTTGGATTGCAAGTGCAGGTTTACCTTTTCTATATGCTTTACATCTATTCTTAGTGGCTAAGTCCACTTTATCAGTTTTTCTGTGTTGTCCAAGGTATTTGAGACACTTGTGACTTGATCCTCCCAAATATTTCTTATTTGTTGAAACTGCACTCTTTCAGCTCTATGCTTCTTTGCCTCTTTCCTTAAGACTGATATCTCTTCACCTGCATCTTTCAACTGCTCCTTAAGGGCTTCAAATTCGGAATTTTCAGTGATTTTCTCTTTACCCTTATTTTGTTTGATGACTAATTCTTCTTTTGCAGGTGAGGAGAGGTCTATGATGCTTGGTGGTGGCTGGACAATTTCACTGACCTTATGAGTTTCTTTGCGGCTTTACAAGACTTTTATTGCATGTCTTGTCATTGGTTTTCTAGCATGAAACATGAATCCTGCATTATCACCTGCAAACTCTAACTTCTTATCTGTTTTTCCTTTCTTAAGCTTTCTTCCTCCCTCATCTATGTCTTCAACTTGGACAATGGGAGTTTCTTCAATATCAATTAATTTTAAAATGGAAGTACTTGAAAATGTGTGCAAGGTATCCATTTCCATTAATTAAATGTGTGCAAAATTCTCCATGTCTTAACTGATATGAAAATGCAACTTCTTAGATCTGTTCCAGAGATTGACTATAGGGGCATTTACTGGATATGTCACCTTTGATAAAAGGATGAGACCCAGAGGCTACCTGGCCCTTTATAGACTCTATCTTTAGAACTTTTAGAAGTTAACACTCATGATCTGATTTCCATAAAATTATATGTGAAAATTGTTATTCATGTCTTGCAATTAAAACAAAGTGTGTTTGGTAATTGTATAAGAGTTTATGTGTGAAGGAAAGTTAATTTAATTTGTTTTTTAACATATTAAATCAGAAATTTTCAGCTAGATAACTTCAGCATAATATGACACAGATGTTTGGTGAGCAGTTCACCCCTCCCAGGCTACATCTGCTGGATCAAGCCTCCCAAAATGAGCATGTCCTCTTGTATTAAAATGATTCAAAATGCTAGTAAAAGTTTAAAAGTGTCTCAATATAAAAATATGAATGAAAATACTGATTCAGAAGATATGAAAAAGCTAAGAATGCCTTTCCAAATTCACTAAACAGTGAAGAATTACCATAAACAATGATTTCTTCAATAAGGCCCTTATGGCTCTTTGAACTCCTATGAAGCTTTTTCGGGCTGTAGAAATCCTCAAAAATATGTGAAAACTCTTCCATTAGGTTCAGAAGTTAGAAATTAGCTGAAAATGATCTTTGTTTCACCTCAAATAGAGAGGTACAACTCAAAACAGCTCCAACCCCAAAATGGCCCTAGTGGCCCTAAAAAACTCTCCTGAAGGTTTTCGGCCTCTAAAAGTCTTCAAAAAATTCTGAAACCTCATCCATTAGGTTCATAAGGTGGAAGATCGCTGATAATGGTCTTTGGTCTCCGTTATGTCCCCAGAGTTTGGAGGGACTGCTTACCAAAAGACAAGGCAACATCAGAACCAATATTTAAAGTTCCAAGATCTAGTCCTCTTGTTCTCAGAGAGGGATCTCTCAAATTATTTGTTTGCAAAGGTATATCTTGTTTTCTTTTAAGTATTGATTTTAGACTAGTTATTAAGTGCAAGTGTTTGTTTGGTTGAATTGGCACAACAGAACATAAAAGGTCTAAGTAGTATAGATATAAAGAAGAAGTGTCAGATTCATTGGGAAATGGAGTCAAGAAGAGTTTTGTAACAAGCTCATCAATGGATATGGGATATCAAAGGGAAAATCTAACTTGGCCACAGGATCCTTTAGTTTTGTGAATGAGATGGACATTAATGATTTGAAAAGATAAGTTGAATTCTCAACAAAGGGAACTTAAAAACATAACTTGAACATAAAGAGGTATTTGATAGACAGGGCTAACCATGAATTCTACAAACCACACTTTAAGCAGATAATTACTTCAAGACAACTTTCAAAATGAAATCTAAGATTCGGGAGCACATCCTATTTCCTTGAAGATTTTATTTCAAAGGAGTTAGAAAACATAAAAGATTCACTGATAATTGCAGTCATAGAAGAGGGAACACCTAATACATCCATGATTACAACTATAAAGACCTTTAAAAAAATTGTTCAAGCAGGGGCAAAGGG